>JASDQU010108533.1:79546-90220 GCA_032191745.1 Picea mariana
AACCTTGTGAGGAGAGATGGGAGCTAGTCAAAATCTCTGGATAGTGTGTGTGGCCCCTTTGCGGCTCGGGGGGCTAAGGGGGAAGAAGAGTACCCCTAGCATTGGCTAGGAGGTACCAGTGAAGTCTTGATGATCAATGAGCAGGAGCTACACGGAGCATGTGAGACATCACTCGGAGAGGGCGAACAAGCAACGATACTCTCTTTTCATTTGTATAGTATATGTTGTAGGTTTTATGCTTGGAACTGCTCATTTAATGGAAAAGTAAAATGATGTTTTTTTTATTGATGACTGAAACCTTCCTTAGCCTAGCTTGATGGTGTTTGTCTCCTATGGCATTCATTTTTCCGCACATCTTGACCACCTTATTGTGTTGATTGTGACCTTTGTGTTTGTTTAGCCTTCCTCCCTAGCTCACTAGTCCTCGCCTGAGCAGTCGGCCAGGAGCTTGATCTACGATCATCGCCTTAGCATTAAAATACCTATGGATCTCAATGCCCTTCTTTTTTATGTGAGGATGATGAGCGAAGGACGAACCTGTTAGCCTTCTACCCTTGATGTTTGTCCTTGGCTGATTGATGGTCACTGCGCCTTCTCTGTGATTTTAACAACAACGTTTCATATCAGGTTGGGACTGTTTTTTATCTTATTTTAATTCCACTTGAACGACAACATTTGATTTGGATCTGCCTGTGTTTGTTTTGTGTGCTGCCTGTACCGGGCATTCTTTAGTCTGTGATGGTCACCCTTGATGGCGAATTGACATTGCGTTTTTTTTTACACATGGTTGCGACTTTTCCCTCCGTTGTTTTTACTTCAAAGACAATTTTCACGCTGCCCTGGGCCACACTGGACAACATTTTTATTCCTTTTATGTGATTTTTATATTGCCGGTGAGACCATTGCGGAACCTTTTTGCAGTCTTAATAAAAGTTCCCGTGTCCAGGAGATTTTGCAAATGTATTGCCTTGGTATTGTAATTGATTGCTTATCATAATTCTTAGTTAATTTTATTCTGATTGAAGAAAAAGAACCATTTATTTCTTGCAATGAGATTTTGCAAATGTAATGCCTTGGTAATGTAATTGATTGCTTATCATAAGTCTTATTTAAATTTTAATCTGATTGAAGAAAAAGAACTATTTCTACACAATGGGTGATATGATGGGATATTGATGTAATTAGAATTCATTTCAAAATATTTGAGACGTATAAGGTATCGGATGTAACACAACATTTTTGCATGTTGGTGCCCTCCTCCAACTCGTCCCTGTCTTCTTGGAATTTTTCTCTAGTCATGGTTTTATCCTTTCCTATGGGAATCATTGCCTGCAAATTCTTCTCGTTTAGCACAGTCACGAAATATTGTCTTCTCTCCTTATACAATTTTATTTTTTTACTTGAAATAAAATGGCAGCACCCTTGTTGACTCTGTGAAACAGTCTGTGTCTCCCTATATGATATTACCTTAATTTATTCTATTCTCCAACAGAGACAGATTTTCATAGTGCCCAACGAGTCGCGTTACCTCAACAAAACTATGTGGTGGTCTCTGTGTTCGCTCAGAACTGTTCAACATTTTATTTCATCTCTGTATCCCATTTCTCAGTGCTCATCGGTTCGTGTTTTCCTCAGAAAAAGAAGGTTGGGATCTCTATGTTTTTCTTCGATATGTTGTACCTTTGATTTCCTTTTCGGTTGGGTTAAATGCACCCAACAATCTCTCCCCTTCTCACAATTTATGGGTGTTTCTCTTCTGCGTTTCGTTGCGGTATCCCTAGTTAACCTTTGCCTCTGCATTTCACCTCAACGAATATTCCTCACCAACTTCCTTGAATACCTCAGCGTCTGCATAAGCCTGGGAATTACCTTATTTTCCTTCCTCGACCACCCTGGCATGCACGCCTCAATGATTCTCGCCTGTCCTCCTCAGTGAATTTCTCTTGTTTCACTCAGGATCTCCCCCGCCCAGGACTGTACGCATGATTTTTAGGACAGGATTCCCTTCCGAGTTGCCTCCCTTCCGAGTTGCCTCCAGTCCACAGACCTAGGTTGTCTGCGGGTTACTTAAATTGAGGTGAGTCGAGCATTGATCTCTTCTTACTCAGCATTTTTTTCCTGCGCCCTTAATGGTCAATGCTTCTGCCAGGAGATGTGATTACTTGAAATCGTGGTAAATTTTGATTGGCAGAGTTGCCTTTGCACTTTCCACCCACTTGTAGTGAATCCAACTTTTATTTCCTTTTTAATTTAATATCTAAATTCTAATGGAGAGATTCCTATGTGTTGGTTTAATTAAGAAATTACATATAAATTTAAATTCAAGGCCTTGTAGCTTTCTTTTAGCTGATGATTTTATTTTTCTCTGGGGTTGTTACTTTATAGCCTTCTTATTGATTGTTGGCTAATATCTTTATAGCCTTTAACATTTCCTTATAGCTTATTTAAAAGTTTACAGCTTCCTTATGGTGGTTGCTTTATTAAGTGGATATGCTTACTTATTAAGGATCAGATTTTTCCCAGGGCGTTATTGGAAGTCATCAGATGTGATGTTCATAGATAAATTTTAATGCACTTGATTTTTAAAGTAACAATGGAATTCTTAATTTATTTGCGTTTTAGGAACTATAGAATTGAAATACAACTGATAAAGTACTTTCTTCAACTTTCCTCCTTAAATCACTTGTATTGTGTGATGATGGTCATCCATCTTTCAACCATTTGGTAGTTGCAGTCACTCTTTTTCAAAATTAAATTCTCGTGGTTGGGGAAACCCACCTTTATCACCTTTTTTGTCGACCTTTTACTTTATATAAAGAAATGAATAGTCCTATGTCATTGATAATTTGTTTACCTATACAATAATTTTTATCTTAATAATTAAAGTTGTTGCACCACAAAGAATGGATAGTGGCCCTTGCGCTTGAGTTTTTCGTATCAATGCGTGAGATAGTTATTAGATTGAATGTGCTCACTAAGATAATGGACGTTACCATTTTTCCTATGCTTAATACGATGCAGGCCGAATTTTTGGTCTAATTTTCCTTGCGCAATAACATATTAATGATGAGATTACTTAGAAAGTGGGATACTAATGCGCCTTTTATATTATTAAGTATGACTAATTATCAATGGCATTCTCTTGCGCCTTGTGAATTTTAAACGAAGTCTCTGGCTTCTTGAATCATTGATGTGTAAATGATGGATCCTTGATTGGAATTCCTACGCGTAGTTCCTTAGTATGATGTATGGCTAGTTGAGGATTTAGAATCCATGAGCAAACTGCATTAACGTGTTGTATGGTTTTAGATTTTAGTCCTTATGCAGAGGTGGAAATTTTATTATACAGATGATGGCATGTGCGCTTGGGTTGCACATCGAATAATTGATAAACGCTTTCACCTTGCATTTATTATAGTCTCTTAAGGGTTATGTGAATGATTACCCTTGCGCCTTGATTTATTGATGTCTAGGATTGTGATGGGTGTCATGATGATTTTGATGTGATTAATAGTTAGACCCTTGTGTGCATCGACTGTTGATGATGCATGTATATTTAAGTGCTTGAGATTAAACGTGCACATTGATCGATGTATTGCGTAATGTTTAGATTTTACTTCTTGCGCGCAATGATAGGTCTTGTAATCAATAGTTGTTGGTTATTTACTTCTTGTGCCATGGAATTATTATCTTCCAGGTGTCGGTTGAGATGTGATTGATTATGATGATGTGTCACGTATAATTCATTCATTATGATGTCATAGAGTTGTGTTGCTATGAATTTTGTTTCCGTTATTGTCCCAATGCTTTAAAAAAAAAAAAAATTACTTGTTGTACCTCGTTTTTGTGTCATAATGTTCAGGGTTGTTACAATGCTCCATCCATATCATCCATTATTGTTCCTACACCCTTCTTCACATTCAATGACAACATGAAAAATGGACTAGGTGATGAGGTGGTAGCCTAGGCTAACTAATATGTGGCATTCTTCACATCCATTGATGATGTCACACATGGACCAAGTGATGAGGTGGAAACCATGTCTAAATAACAAGTGGAATTCTTCATATCCAATGAAAACATGACATGTGGACCAAGTGGTAACCAGAGCTAAATAATCCACCCATCTTCACCCCTTAATCCTTCTTCACATCTAATGAAAAATTGACATAGGGACTAGATGATGAGGTGAAAACAAGGATAGTTGAAATTTAGAATTCTTCACATCCAATGGTGGCATGACACATTGACCAAGTGATGAGGTGGTAAATTAAGGTCGCTGACAAGTAGCATTCTTCACATCCAACGACAATGTGATGCATCCAATATAGTCATCAATTATATCATCCTTGATGTGGATTCTTCCAGACTTGATGGATCGAAAAATTCATCTAGAGCCTTGAAATTATTCTTATTTATCCAATTTTCTTAGAATTCATATGGATTCATTAACATATTCTTTTTGTCTTGTCAAATATGAGTACATATTGTTTTCTTTCCTTCCAGGTTTTATTTGAGGGTTTTTTCACAAAAGTGCACCCTTCCCTTTTCTTGCTCCCAATATAGGTAAAACAAAACCTTCTTAATATCTTCCTTATCCTCCATGTCAACCACCTCAACCTCTTCGTCTTTCACCATAGCCACCTCTTCTTATATAGTCACCAAACCCTCTTCACCCTGTGAAATCTAATTCTTCTCTATTGTTTGTATGTGATATATTGTCTAATATTTTGGCTTGTTTCTTTCATTTCCCTAACATTAAAATGTATAGTGGGTATTATCTTGACAAATGCAACACATTGTTTTCTTGGTATTCCTTAGATTGTGGGAACCATCTCAAGAGATACCATCAAGAGAGACCATCAATTGCCATAGGGATAGAGACCATCTTATTTATAAAACACTAAAAACTACACAATTTGTACAACTCAAGAAAAAATTAATATGGCGGAAAATACAAAATTCTATGACTTTACCATAACTTAAATATTTTTTTGTTACATGTTCTATACATATGAATTATTCGCATGAGATGATTATTATAGTCCTTGCTTTGGAAGGACTAAAAAGAGGAGAGGATGTATTTGAATCATGTTTTCTTAAAAAAAGGAGAGGATGGATTTTTGAATCGTGTTTTATTTTGGTCCAATGAAGGGGGGCATGAATAGGAACCTAGATCATGTAAATGAATGTTGTATCTTACCTTGAAATCCTTATGTGACATTCCTCTTGTGAAACAAGGATTTGTATCATTTTTTCTTTATTACATTGGTATTCTTGGTCAACAAGGTGAAGCCCCGGTGATCCTTATGAGTATTCAAGATGTGTATGGTGGTCTCTATAATCATAAAAGTTTACTATGTTAGAAATGATGACATTTGATTCAATGTTGTATAGGTGTACTAAGTGAACGATGACATTTGCATGGTATTTTTAAAATTTGGGTCATTTTGCAATACTGCACACATAGTAATCTATCAAGAAATTATTTATTTTCTTAAAGCCTCTTGCTCCCTCCCATATTTAATTTTCATCGAAGTTGAATTTCTTGCATTTTATTTTCCTCTTGCATGGTTTAAAGAGTCGAGTCGAAATGCCATTAGTTTCATGACCACTCCTTTGAGTAACAACAACCTAAAAGCAAGCACTAATTAAAATTTATCTAGCAATTGTTCTAGGGCTCTTCAAACCCATCTTAGCTTAGGTGTAGAGATTTGGAATAGGATTGTCAGAATAACTTTCCAAAGATGCTAAAAAAACATAAAGCCTTGAGTTAGGGAGTGAAATCTAGTTTCTATATCATTGACTTTGGGAAGCTCTTATAACACAAGGGTCAATCACGAGGTCACATTAGGGCCCTCAGAGTAATCAACCTTGCTTTGTTGGTCTTGGTGTCGACTGTCGATTGTCCCCCCTCTGCTTTGGTATAGTAGGTGGTACCATAGAGGCCATAATATTTTAGACTTACTACACAAGGTGACAACACAGGGAAGGTGGTGTTGGACCTAGGATCGACATTGGCTAGACTCACTCAGACTCCTTGGAGGGTTTCCCACTACTCGGTGAGGTAACTTGCAGCAGGGCGTTAGTTCATTAAGCAGTTTGTCAACGTAAATTTTCCACCCATCGAAACTCAGCCCCTTCACGCATCGATTCTGTGATGTTGTATTCCATCACCTACTAGCACTTCTTTGTGAGAAGGTTTGTTTGCATGCTTGACTCCTAGATTAATTAATGTGTGTTTTTTTTTCTCCGTAGTTGGCCTTAGGATTGAGTTTGTGTCTAATGGCATCAGTTTCAGGTTAATTCCTCATTTGATCAATACAAAATATGGATACAATTAAAATAAAAGGTAATAAAGAGGTAACAAATAGCTCATACCTAACTTACGTCTAATAATTCTCCAACATTATTCTTTACACTTAGTGCAACAAACACCAAATGGAATGGTTTACACAAGGTATATGGAGAATGTTATTGTAAAATTCAAAATATTATCATAAACCCACATATCACATATTTTTACATGAACCATAGATTCACAATCTTTCATGAAGAGGTCCGAGAGAAATGCCTCCATGCAAAATTGTCCACATCAGAATTGGCCATGTCCTTGATGGAAATAAAATTCCCTTGAAGATATTTTAGTCCTTGTACTGCTTAAAATGGATGATCCCATTCTGGAATTAGTGGTCAAAGACTACTTTTATCCCCCATCTATCTGGTAAATGCCACTTGTTATACTAGCCTTCCCCTACAATAGGGAGTGATGTGTCCCTTTTCTTGAAAATAAGTGAGGTTCATCTTCTTTCTCCAAACGTTCTCCCAACCTTTTGGATAGTAATACATGCAACATCAAAACTAACATTTAGGGAAAATAGAATCCAATCATGAACCGAGAGTGAACCGAGAGTGAGGGGTGCTCTAGCTAAAATCCTATGCTAGGAATCCAACAAAGACGACGATTCCTCAATCCCGGCTCAGGGAATAAAAGACTAACAGAGCAACATTTTTGAGTTCTATGAGATGATGCAAGTTTTTTTAGGCATGGACTAGGTGACCAAATTATACATCTGCTCCCAAGGCATGGTTTTGTAAATTGGACCGTAAATCCAAATGTTGCATTGCTTCTTACGAAGCAAAGAACTGGTTATCGAAACCAATGGAATAAACTACTTCTAAGGGGTTGGAACCAAGAGTGAGGGGTGATCTAGCTGAAATCCTATCCCAGGAATCCATCAGAGTTAACGGTTCCTCAATCCGAGTCTCGATTTTCATTTTATGTCTAGTTGCAGGTGGCATCCCAAAATATTTTGGGGGCTCTTGGTAATTCCTCCTCCTGGCATAAAAGACTAACAAAGAAACATTTTTGAGCTCTGTGAGATCATGCATGCTTGTTTAGGCATGGAATAGGTGACCACATTGTCCATCCTCTCCCAAGGCATGGTTTCATAAATTGTACCCCTAAATCCAAATGTTTCATTGCTTCTTACTGAGCAAAGCACTAGTTATCGAAATCGAGGAAAAAAACAACTTCTGAGGGGTTGGAACCAGGAGTGAGGGGTGCTCTAGCTAAAATCCTATGCCAAGAATCCAATAGAGACGACAATTCCTCAATCCAAGTCTCGGTTTTCATTTTATTCCCAGTTGCAAGTCGCATCCCAAACCATTTCGGGGACTCTTGGTCAATTCCCGCTCAGGGCATAAAAGACTAACGGAGCAACATTTTTGAGTTCGATGAGATGATGTAAGATTTTTTAGGCATGGAATAGGTGACTATATTTTCCATCTGCTCCCAAGGCAGTGTTTCATAAATTGAAACCCTTAATCCAAATGTTGGTTTTCTTCAAACTAAACAAAACACTAGTTCTCAAAATCAACGAGTAAAGAAACTTTTGAGGAATGGAACCCGAGAGTGAGGGGTGATCTAGCTGAAATCATATCCCAGGAATCCATCGAAGTCGACTATTCCTCCATTTGAGTCTCGGTTTTTGTTTTATGCCCAGTTGTTAGTCACATCCCAAACCATTTCGAGGACTCTTGGAAATTCCCCCTCCGAGCATAAAATCCTAATGGAGCAGAATTTTTTAGCTCCATGAGATTTTGCATTCCTGTTTAGGCATGGACTAGGTGACCACAATGTCCATCCTCTCCAGAGGCATGGTTTCATAAATTGGACCCCTAAATCCAAATGTTGCATTGAATCTTACTGAGAAAAACACTAGTTATCAAAATCGATGAAAAAAATAACTTACGAGGGGTTGGAACCGAGAGTGAGGGGTGCTCTTCCAGGAATCTAACAGAGATGATTTCTCCTCAATCTAAGTCTCGATTTTTGGTTTATGCCTAGTTGCAAGTCGCATCCCAAACCATTTCGGGGACTCTTGGCCAATTCCTACTCAGGGCATAAAAGACTAATGGAGCAACATTTTTGAGTTCTATGAGATGCTTCAAGATTGTTTAGTCATGGAATAGGTGACCAAATTGTCCATCCACTCTTGATCCATGTTTTTGTAAATTGGCCCCTTAATCAAAATGTTGCATTGCTTCAAACTGAGCAAAACACTAGTTCTCGAAATCAATGATTAAAGAAACTTCTTAGGCATGGAACCCATGAGTGAGGGGTTCTCTAGATGAAATCATATCCCAAGAATCCATTGGAGTCGACGGTTCCTCAATATGAGTCTCGATATTCATTATATGCCCAATTACAAGTCACCTCCCAAACCATTTCGGGGACTCTTGGCCAATTACTCCTAAGGGCATAAAACCCTAACGGAGAAACATTTTTGAGTTCCGTGAGATGTTGCAAGATTGTTTAGGCGTGAATTAGGTGACTATATTTTCCATCTTCTCCCGAGGCACGGTTTCATAAATTGGACCCCTTAATACAAATGTTGGTTTGCTTGAAACTGAGAAAAACACTAGTTCTTGAAATCAATGAGTAACACAACTTCTAAGGCATGGCACCCAAGAGTGAGGGGTGCTCTAGATGAAATCCTATCCCAGGAATCCATCAAATTTGATGGTTCCTCAATCCCAGTATCGATTTTCATTTTATGCCCAGTTGAAATTCGCATCCCAAACCATTTTGGGGACTCCTGGCAATTCCTCCTCTGGGCATAAAAGCCTAACGGAGAATCATGTTTAAGCATGGACTAGGTGACCACATTTTCCATCCTCTCCCGAGGCATGGTTTCATAAATTGGACCCCTAAATCCAAATGTTGGATTGCTTCTTACTAAGCAAAGCACTAGTTATCGAAATCGATAAAACAAACAAATTCTGAGGGGTTGGAACCGGGAGTGAGGGGTGCTCTATCTAAAATCCTATGCCAAGAATCCAACAGAGTCGACGGTTCCTCAATTCGAGTCTCGTTTTTTGTTTTATGCCCAGTTGCTACTCACATCCCAAACCATTTCAGGGACTCTAGGCAATTCCCCCTCCGGGCATAAAATCCTAATGGAGCATCATTTTTGAGCTCCATGAGATTTTTCATGATTATTTAGGCATGGAATAGGTGACCACATTTTTCATCCTCTCCAGAGGCATGATTTCATAAATTGGACCCCTAAATCCAAATGTTGCATTGCTTCTTACTGAGCAAACCACTAGTTATCAAAATTGATGAAAAAAACAACTGACGAGGGGTTGGAACCGAGAGTGAGGGGTGTTATAGATAAAATCCTATGACAATAATCCAACAAAGATGTCGGTTCCTCAATCTGAGTCTCGTTTTTTGGTTTATGCCCAGTTGCAAGTTGCATCCCAAACAATTTCGAGGAATCTTGGCCAATTCTCGCACAGGGCATAAAATATTAACTAAGAAACATTTTTGAGTTCCGTGAGATGTTGCAATCTTGTTGAGGAATGGACTAGGTGACCAAATTATCCATCTACTCCCGAGGAATGGTTTTTCAAATTGGCCCCCTAATCCAAATGTTGCATTGTTTCAAACTGAGCAAAACACTAGTTCTCAGAATCAATGATTAAAGCAACTTCTGAGGCATGGCACCTGTGAGTGAGGGGTTCTCTAGATGAAATCTTATCCCATGAATCCATTGGAGTCGACGATTACTCCATTCAAGTCTCAGTATTCGTTAAATGCCTAGTTGCAAGTCGCATCCCAAACCATTTCAGGGACTCTTGGCCAATTGCTCAGGAGGGCATAAAAACCTAATTGAGCAACATTTTTTAGTTTCATGAGATGTTGCAATATTGTTTAAGCATGGAATAGGTGACTATATTTTCCATCCTCTCCCAAGGCATGGTTTCATAAATTGGACCCCTTAATCCAAATCTTGGTTTGCTTCAAACTGAGCACAACACTAGTTCTCGAAATCAATGAGTAAAGAAACTTCTAAGGAATGGCACCCAAGAGTGAGGGGTTCTCTAGCTGAAATCCTATGCTAGGAATCCATCAAATTCGACGGTTCCTCAATCTGAGTCTCGATTTTCATTTTATGCCCAGTTGCAAGTCGCATCCCAAACCATTTTAGGGACTCTTGGAAATTCATCCTCGGGGCATAAAAGCCTAGTGAAGCAACATTTTTGAGCTCCATGAGATTTTGCATGCATTTTTAGGCATGGATTAGGTGACCACATTGTCAATCCACTCCCGAGGCATGGTTTTATAAATTGGACCCCTAAATCCAAATGTTGCATTGCTTCTTA
>JASDQU010108534.1:27002-39228 GCA_032191745.1 Picea mariana
ATGTACATCATAAAATTTGAATGAAAGATCCTTATCTGGATCAGTTATGCAAGGAACATGAGATGTATTTACAACTTTAGAAGAAGGATATACAAATGTAGATTTATGGTCATCATTAGGATTCAACAGGTAAAGACAAATTCTTTTAACATGTTCAAGAAAGGAAAAGAGGTAACTGATGAAAAAGAATAAGATATCTTGGAAAAAACTAAAGCTTTCATACCTGGTTTTCCCATGATGTCCTTCCATGTCTCTATCAATGGATCTCGTCCCCCATTGTAGTCTCTAAATATGATTGAAGCATGATTGGAGTTGTCAACTAAATGGTACAACCTTCTTCGTGTTTGACCTTTGTTCACCATCAAAATTCAATTCTGATCTTTGTCGTTTATCCCAGAGAATATTTCACCTTTGTTCCCCAGTAGCAACGCCAAAAATGTTACCACTTCGTAATTTCCCTTAGCTGCAGGAGTAAAACTACAAAGGTAACCATAGACCACTTTGGGCTTGGAATCTGGCCTTTCCAAACCATAGATGGCTCTCTCATTGTATATTAATCTCAGTGGCCAGATATAAAATGGAGATAAATTTTTAAGATGTAGTGGATGGAAGAGGTGAAAATAATCCATTAGGAATGGAGTCTATTTGTTGTGACTAGTCTCCAAGTGGGATATTTTTTGATGTGGAGCTTGATTATATTCCTAATTCATAGGTTTGTTTCAGTCGTTCTTGGACCCCATTCCCTAACAGGGGGTGTGGGGGGGATTTCCCCCACACAACTATCGTCAGGGGGGGTCCAAGGGGTGAGGGGGGGAGACAATTTTTTTTATCCCCCCCACTAGCGGGGGATTTGGGGGCAGCATCCCTGGAGTGAAATTTTGGGAAAATTTGCCTTGTTATTGTAATTTCATAGTCAATATGGATCGTTCATTATAAGGTTGCAGATCTGACGGTAGAAGTCATTTTAGGGATTTTTTCCCTAAAGGGAAACCCTCTTTTATGAGGTAATTGTATTTCGACTGTGTATTATTGTGAATATTGTATTCTGAGATAGGAGATTGTGAGAGAAAGAAGAGGAAGTTATAGATGGTGTGGTGTAGGTTGTATCCCTTCATTTTGATAGATAATAAAAAGGAAGGACCTAGAAATTTCTCTAGTGGACGTAGCCCACACTGGGTGAACCATGCATATATGCATCTCTATTGTATTGTGTATCTTCTGTGTTTTATTTCTGCATTTGTTTTATTTTATTGCTCCACAATCCTATTTTTCTAACACCAATTTTTTATGGTCAAAATGATTTGGAAGAATTCTTAACAAAATTTGAGTTAGATAATTTGGAAAATCAAAGGTTATTAGTATTATATATTGCATTGAAAGAAACACCTAGACGTTGGTGGGGTACACACAAAGAGAAGATCAATGATTGCTACCAATGCAAAATATTATTGTGCATTAGATTTGGCGCAAAACATGAGTATAAATATATGGAGAAATGTGATGGAATGGGACAACCCAAAGAACATATATCCAGATGCATAACTCAAAGGAGAATGGTCCCACCAAAGGAATGGCCACATCACTTCATCCATACATTAGAAGGAATCACAATAAATTGGTATACAGAAATGGAACTGCGCAAAGGAACTGTAAATTGGGAAAATTTGCAGCAAAACTTTGTAATTATGTTTGCATTTGAACATGAGAATCAAATGATAGATGCAACACTAAAGTTGATAAAAGATAAGATCTTTGAAGAACCTGAAGTTGAAATTGTAACTGCTTCTCGGAACCAAAATTGGCAAAAAATCAGACAGTTGCTACATTGTTACCATGTTGCAGAAGATGACCCAGCAAAAGAAGACCTGCATGATATTCAGATAACAGAAGTTGAAGGGGAAAGAGAAGTACAAGGCCCATAGTTATAGTCAGAATAATTTGCTACACCACCAAAGATAAAGAAAGTCAAAATTGGAACAGTTAAAATGTTCACAGATCACTCTGCTCTCTTATATCTAGTCAACAAGCCAGTGTTAGAGGGGAGGATATGTAGATGGTTGTTGTTATTTCAAGAGTTTGATTTTGAAGTAGTTTTGAAGCCTGGAATACTGAATGCAGGGCCACATCATCTGTCCAAGATAACTAATGGAGAGGAACTGAGCAACTTGGAGGACAATTTTCCCGATGCACAACTCTTTTTAGTACAAGTTGATGATGAATATTTTGTTGATATTATTGATTTTTTGACTACAGTATTTGACCCAAAGGAATACAACACTACGCAGAAGAAAAAAGTTGGTGGTTAGAGCTACAGATTACCAACTTATTACAAGACACTTGTATAAACTAGGAGCAAATAATATTCTAAGGAGATGTGTCATGGAACATGAGCGTCCTATCATATTGGCAGAATCACATGAAGGAATAGTTGGAGGACATTGTGCAGGAAAGGATATTGCACAGAAGATATTGCGCGTAAGAATATGGTGGCCAATAGTTTCTAAAGATGCAAAGGAGTATTGCCAAAATTGTGATTGTCTATCAGAGGGTTGAAAAGCCATCCAGGAGGGATGAGATGCCCTTAAAACCTCAGCTAACCCTTAAAGTGCTTGAAAAATGGGCAAAAGATTTTGTATGACCAATCAACCCACCAACTAGAATATCGAGAGTAAGGTACAACATTATAGTGACAAAGTGTCTAACGAGATGGGCTGAAGCAGCAACAACAAAAGATTGCAGCAGAGAAGCCGCAACACACTTCCAGTTTGAACAAGTAATTACAAGATTTGGATGCCCTAGAATTCTAATAAGTGATCAGGAAACTCATTTTATCAATAGTACCATCCAGGAAATGATTGAAGAATATGAGATACACCATCAGAAGATCACTCATTCCCATCCTCAGGCTAATGGAATAGTGGAAGCATTTAATAAGATATTGGAGAATGCCTTAACTAAAATTTGTAATGTAAAAAGGGATGATTGGGATCTAAAGATACCAACAGTATTATGGGCTTATAGAACCACGTGCAAGAAACTCACAGGGAAGACACCTTTCAGATTGGTGTGTGGGCAGGAAGAAATAGTCCCTTTAGAATACTTGATACCTAGTCTACGCATTGTAGCCATTACAAACATGACAGAAAGAGGTGCATCTCAAGAAATATTGTCTCAACTCATGGAACTAGAAGAGGACAGAATTATGGTTGGTTTCCATCAGGAAGTACAGAAAACAAAGGACAAAGCTTGGCATGATAGACACATTAATAAGAGAAAATTTAAGGAAGTATTTTTGGTTCTTCTCTATGACAAAAAATATTTATAGCACCGAGGAAAATTAGGATTCATTGGCTAGGGCCATATGAGATAAAGTCTATCACAAATGGAGGTGATGTACAACTATAGGATTTAGCAAGTAAAGAGATTCAAGGATTAGTTATTGGAAGTCGACTGAAACTGTATAGGGATAGTCGATTCAATAACCCTTAGTAGATGTAGCGCAAAAGATTAGACTTGTACATAGTGTACATAGTAGGAGTTAAAAGAAAAACAAAAATTTGTTTTTGGAAAAACACGAAAAAATACAAAAAAGATGTAGTAGATGGATAAGTGGTAGACATGAAATTAGAATATACCGCGCGCAACAGATAACAATTGGTATGAAAGAACAGGAATACACTGCACGTCAGGGAAGTGTGACAATATAGAAAAAACAGTGCGTCGATACAGAAAGCAACCGGAAAAAGAAAAATGATGGTCGAAAAAGTTTAGCGTGATAGAGCATTTATGGCACGACCTATAAAAGCAGAAAATGTGCACGACAAGCCTCATTGTGAATTTTTGCAAACCAGAGCTAAGAGTGAAAATGAAGTGCGAGCAGGTATTTATGAAGTATTCATTGAATATTCATAGCAACTCTTTCAAGAATTAACATCATGGTGCCACCAAAGTTCGAAGCTCCTAGCAGAATCACAAGGAAAACACAAAGTGCCACAAGGTCTCTACAGGACCAAGCAGCCAAAGGAGAAAACTCAACTCATTCAAAAGGAGTGGTAGACATGGACACCATTCCTTCCCCAGTAATAAATCTGGTTAGTCCCACCACTATATAAGAGCAATATCTAGTGATAGAGGAAATGGATGTTGACCCGCGGGGAGAAACACAAAACCCTAGCACAGAGAAAAACCCTGCGGAGAAAATTGGATTGAGAGAAACATAGTATTTGAATGAAGAAGATGATGAATGAACATAGTCGGATGAGCCCAGAGAACAAGTCGAAGCAACACAACACCCTGTAGCAAATCTAGCGCAGCAGTCGAAGGAACAAGTATAGGTTGAGGATATTACAGGCCAGCATAATTCATGCACATAAGAAGATGAGGATGAGAACCAAGAAGCAGGGCCATCAGCAGGAAATAAAAAAACTAGGGCAAAACCTGTCGTGCTAAGAACTTCAAGCAAGCAGAAAGAACTAACACTGTCACTGTCATGGATACATGAAGGAGTCAAAGTAGTTGGTGACATATTAGCATGTGTAAACAAACTGAAGTATGTTGATCATGATGTGACAGGCACATGAAAGTTCCCTGAGTTTGCGCAGCAAGTCTACATGGAGAATAAAGGAGAAATTTCGTCAGGAGATCCCATTTTGGAGCCAAAATAGTGTATTGCAGGGTTATATAACACATGTATCATGAACTTGTTGGAGATTCCCCACTTTGGATGGGGGAAAGATGTCAATTCATGTGTCAAATAGATATTGGAATTAGTACATGGATACAAATTATGGATGGACATGCAAGTATCAATAGATGTGGACTTAATTGCAGAAATTACAAACTTACCAATAAATGGAGAGAAACCGAAGCACCATTTGGATGACAAGACAAAGGAACAAAATTTATAAAAGGAGATTAAGAGGAAATATGGCACTAATAGAGGGTCCCGGGGAATAATCATTAATCAAATTAGTGAACCATCAATGAGGTTGGTGAAAAAATGATGGCTTCCAAAATTCTGAGAAAATGTCGCAAGGAGGAAGCCCCTGCAGGGGTAATAGCAGCAGTTGTGCAGTGTGCAAAGTGGAGTCTACTCGGTTGGGCTTCATATTTACTAAATTTATTTCTGGATGATTGCAAGGACGCGCAGAATTTTGGAACATAATTTCATTATTCATGGTTAATAATATTGATAGCACTGGTTGGTTGGGGAGAACCAAAATACATTGCGTTTTACCAGCGGCCAGGAAAATTTTGTGTAACAAAGTATACAACACTATGGCATAACTCAGATGAAAAACAAAGGAAGGCAAATGCCAACATGTTTTCTATGTATTATGATGAGATGCAGGAGAAGATGGAAAATACTTGGAGAATCCTACCAAAAGTTGTGAGAGAACATCAAAGCATAGTCAACTTTCAAGCCATAAGACACAACATGTGGATCCAGGCTAAGAGGGATCCTAAGAAGGAATGGTTACACCTAAAATATTGTGTCACAGGGGAAGAGGTGCAGTGGGCCATGAAGGATTGGCCTAAGGAATGGAAGGTGCCGGTAATTTCAAAGAAGGTACCAAAAGATGAGCAATGTTGACGATTAAAATCGCAACAATGAATTCCGCCCGCAAAGTACTACTAAAGCCCCATTATTTAACTGTGCTAATAATATAATACTAGTAGGTGGGACCCCCTTGTATACTAGAGGCGCAAATATAGACATATCACACTTTTTTTTGTTGTTGTTTTGATGATGCATACACGGTCCTACATGGTTGACAATGCAGTCTTGGTTTCATTTTTGACATAGTAACAGGTGGATGATGAATTTCATGGAATGCTTCTACGATTCAAGCATTTTTTTGTTATTATGGGAATGTATTACAATTGCTATGATTTAATCATATCACCAATCATTTTGATCGACTACCTAGCCACATATATACAAGAGATATGTTAGTGATAACATAATCAAAACAAAGGAATAAAACCTATGAAACAAATTCTTAAAGGAAAAGAAGTTATGTTTGAGATATCTTAAGGGTTATATGCAAATGGAAACGTAAAGAGATGCTAGTTTTAGTCCTAACTATTATATGGCTGGTTAGTGGCTATGTGATTCTCATTTGATTTGATTTGGGTGCATATAGCATTGAAATATGTGTTATTGCATAGAATGATGGCAAGGGTTAACTATTATAACCCTAATTTGCACCATACATGCTTACCTGGCATCAGGCCATCTCAGATCCCTTCTTTGCCAAAAGCACTGTTGAACAACTCTTTAAAAAACCTCTTTTATAAGGGCCCACGTGCCCTACTCCATTACTGCACGCATGTACATGCTAGCTGACCTAAAACAACCTGTGTGGACCGACAAAAGCACGAAAAAAGGAAAGTTGCTGACGGAACACGAAGATTTGGGTGAGTTAACTGAAACTCCCAGCCATGCATGGCCGAGGGCTCATCCAAATACCTAGATTCTTCTAGCCTATAAAAGAAGGGCTAGGGGTCCCATTTGGAAGAGGAAAAAGATAGCAAAGAAACTCTGCGCAATTTCATATTCCCATTGTCCCAACCCTTTAGCCATCCTTGTGCAAGAAGAAATACAAAGCAAAGAAGTTGAAGGAAATTTGAAGAGGATCTCAGGATCAGGATTCGCGGAGCAGTGGCTGGTCTTGACATTTGTAAGTTGATTCATTTAAAATAATAAGGAAATGTTTTTCCCGTCCCACTTTATGAGTTCTTCGTAGTACAGTAAATATATGTTTGAATCTCTAACCCATTAGTCTATAGGTAAAATGCATGTGTAGTTTGTTGCTTGTTTTGCATATAGGTCAACTTTGAAAGGAGGACTGCAAACAAGTGATCAAGCGGGAGGAAGGATCAACACCGAACATCTGGAGCAAGGTATGTTGGTCTAAACCATGTATTTGCTGAAAAGGAATGGGGTTTAAGTCTAGGGACGAAAGTAGAAAGTATATTTCTTTTGGTCATATCTGCATGCATAATATAACCTTATTTGCTAGTCTGTAAGGGGATTTCCCTCACAACAGAATTGGCGACCGTACTGGGGAATTCTCTAGGGTTCCTAGGAATTTTTTTTTTTTTTGGTAGTTTAAAAGACTTGTTTTCTTGCCTGTTTTTTAGTTTCTACAAAGTCTAAGCTAGTAGAGAGTCTGGTTTACCATACCATCTTTCTCTGTTATTTGCTTGACTGTGTTTTTCGGGACCCATAGAGGTACACGCGACCTGCATAAGGTCTGCATGCGTGTACCTGCGCCCTACTCTCTTACATCCCATGTGTGAACGCTAGCTGAAGAAGTAGCAGTAGCGTGTAGATTCCAGAAAATTTTGGAGGCAGTCATCCTCTTCCCTGACAGAATCAGTGATTCTCAGGGGTTTTCTGGAATTCTTTCTAAGTCCCGGTCGTTTGCAGTCTTGTCTCAGATTGGTTTGTTTTACAAAAAAATTTCTTACATTGCTTGTTTTTTTTGTTTAAAAGAGTGTCCAAGCCTTTAGGAGATCTTGGTTATCAATATCAGTGGTCTCTTCCTCGTTTGGATTGTCTATTTTTATTTTTTCTCAGAGTTTTAGAGATACACGCGGCCTGTAGAAGGTCAGCCCACGTGTACATGCCCTCTGGCTCTATACAGCTCGCGTTCACACGCTTGTTGTTGGATTATCAATAGTGTGCTTGGGCAGGATAGTTTTTGTTGAGGGTAAGGCAATCATCATTTCCCTTGATGAGATTTATACCTCTCAGCTATTTGAATCTTTGTCTTAGCAGTCAGTATCTTAGGATTAATCTTAGCCTTATCTTGCTTTTTCTCATTTAAAAAGTTGTCATAAAAAAGAATTTTTTTAGGGTTTTTAGACAAGTGTGAGAGTCATTTTTTAAAGTTTCTAGTGTGTGATTTGTTGAAGTGATTCTTTGCGATCTGTGATTAGGCCAGAATTGTTTTTCTTGGTTTTTACTTGTTGGTATTTTTCCTTTTTGCTTTATCAACATTTAAATAAAATAAAATAAAATCTCTCTTTCATTTTCTTGTTTGGTTGAAGAGTGTGATTCTGCATTATTAGCCAGGGAAAAGTCTTTTATTTCATAAGTTTTTTGCAGTTTACTTAGATCATAAGTAGCTCGTAGTCGAGTGAAATTCCTTTTGAGTTTGTTTTCCAAAATTTTAGAAAATTAAAAATATATATATATTGAAAATTTGTTGAAATTTTGCATTAAGTGAAAGTTTTTGTTTCCATCTTTTTACTCGTTTTTACTTTCGTCTTTTACACATCATCAATTTCACTTTCATACCCCTTGATATAAGACAAATCCATAAAATTAACGCTAAATCTAAAATTTATTAGACTTTCATGTTTGTAGGGCTAACCAATTAGTTCAGGATTAGGGCCTTGGATTAGGTTGGAGAGGAAACTCTTCAAGGCCATTCAAAATCAAACATTGGAGTCTGAGTTAGGGAGTGTCTAAGTCCAGTATCGTGAAAGTTATCTGGGACCCCCCTCTAACACAGGGGATAAACACAAGGTCGCATGTAGAAAGTTAGTGGACATAATCCCTCCAAAGATGGACCAATCGTAGTGGAGAACACATATAGAGGGCTTGTTTTGGGATTCCGTCAATTGCATTTTCCACAGGGCTTCGTGGGTCTCAAATACATTTGAGGTCCTCAGTTATCTTCCTGACCACTTTCTTTCTATACCCTTGACAGGTTCGAGCTCGATACCATGCTCATTGTGGTCTACCCAACTTTCGATTGTACCCGCCTGGTGACTGTTCGCGCACTGGCAACCTAGTTGCCTATCTTTTTTAGGGACATACACAGGTGACTATGGGGGTATACCGTGGTACCTAGGATATACATCGGGCCATGCTTTGCAAATTATACCTGGAGGGTGCTTTCGTGTTCGAGTTGCACTTCCATCGGTAAGTTGCTCTAGTGTTGGTTGTTGTAACTGTTCTTCCAAGTAATTTAGTGTTTGCCTGTCTTATCTTCTAGGGAGTTTTTTAGTGTGTGTTACTTTTGAACGTTTAGACTACCCTAGAGTGTCTTTGATCTTCTCACGCAGTGGAGGATCACGAGCTCCGCCGGTCACAAAGGCTTCTTAGCCTACCGCCGGTTACACTGGAGCCACCTCCACCACCATTAAGGCGAAAGCTAGACCAACAAGGGTCTTTTGAAGCGACCGGGTCACAAGCAATTGTGCCCAACCAACATCCGGAGGAATCGATCATTCTGGACCTTGGAGCAAATGATCTTGGCCTGGTTGAAACCCCAAAGACTGATTTCTTGGCACCTTTTATCGTACCAATTCAATTTTACGAGCATCAGACAGTGTTGCACACAGCAATGGAAAAAAATATTGTTACTCCTTCTGGGAATTCTTCAATTCCCACTACGGTTGTCATCACAGGAGCATTTTCACCTCCTAACCCACTGTCACCGGTCCGAGCGACCATGGTCTCGATTGCCTCTACGTCGCAGAATGGTCCAATCCTGTCTTTGGCGGTGGCCACAACCCCTATCACACCAAGTGTGACAGGCCCTCCATTCTCATACGAGATGCCTAGTTCGGGTACAAATCCTATACTTTCCTACTCCAATTTACAGACTTCAGGTCTGAGGGCAGGGAGCTCTAGCGCTCCTCTGCAAGGTCACATGGGGGGCACTCCTGCTCCTTTTAATGTTTTCCCTTACAGAGGAGGTCATATCCCTCCTTCGTCCCCTTCACTCGGTGGCTCGCATCAGCAATCCACCGGGCAACCTACATACCATAGTTTATTTGGAGCGGGGAGTCAAGGACCACCTTCGCGTAATATGTCGGTAGGTTCGACACCATTTTCTTTGGCCGGAACGTTTGGTAACAACACCTTCTCATCAGTCGCCTTCCAGACTGGGGGTAATCCCAGTTTTGGACAATCTGTTCCTATGCAGGGTACTATTCCTGCAAAGGGGGAAAACCAAGGAACGTCTTCCGCATCAAGGCCTTGAAATTCTTGGCAGGGATCCGTTCCCTTGTCCAAAATGTCAATCTGGGGTAATGCTTTCCACAATCAATGGAACCTCGGACAAACTACCATGCCTATCCCCATGGGACCAACATGGGGCAACCCTTCCCAGAATCCTCGAAAATAATGCATGCCCAACCATCTATGTCCTATTTGGGAAATCAGTCGATGATGTCTCCACATACGCAAAATCCATACACTGGCTAGGGCCATGGTTTCTACCAGAATCCAGGCCAGCAGTCAAACTTTTCTTGGCAACCTGGTGCCAGTCAAACTCCAGGCCCCTTTCTCCCAGGTTATCACCAACAACCCAAACTACCCTTCCTAGCGACATTGCACTTGCCATATTTGACACAGTTGTTGAATGACCCTATTTGTCACGATCCATGTTGGCCTCCTATGCCGACAAAGTTGACTTCGGACATTCCAAAGTTCGAAGCCAAGCCTAACGAATATCCAGGAGATCATGTGACTACCTTGCATCTTCTGTGTTCATCTAACTCATTGAAAGACGACTCCGTACAGTTGAAATTGTTTCAACGTACTCTCATTGGGAGTGCTGCAAAATGGTACATTGAGCTTGATCGCTCAAGATACTCTTCCTTTGGCGAATTGGCAATGGCTTTCCTAAACCATTTCCAGTTACCTATGAGATACGACGTTGGCATAGAGCTACTGGCCAATTTCGAACAGACGACAGCGGACCATATCTCTGATCACATCTAAGAATGGAGACACTGGAAGAGTTTAATTAAGGTGCCAGTCCCACCAGCATTCCTGCTTGAGTGGTTCCTTAAATCTTTGGTCCCCCAGTTTTCCAAAGACGTCGCGACGTCGAGAGTGTTCTCCAAAGAAGATGCCATCATGAGAGCTCAACAATTTGAGCTCATCTATTCTCAGTCCGGTTTATTATACAACATCTTTCCAAATACGCCACGCTCAATACTTGATAAAACTAGACAGAGAGCTGGACCACATGTCGATGGTATTGTTGGCTCAGCACAAATAAAGCCCACTGAGCAATTGACGAAGCAATTGTAGCAGTTATCCCTACAACACACAGCGGTCAGCCAAACTACTACTTTGGTTGTTCCCCCTACCAAAACTTCAGAGGTACACATAGTGCAATTGACTAACCCAAAGGCCACCCAGCAGCCTGAAGGAAAGAAAAAACAACGAAAGGGTAAGGGGGATCAAAAACCTACCAATAATGTTGGCGGGGACAACACTGAAAAACGGAAGGCGAGGTATCCATGCAACTTGTGCATGGAAGACTACCCGACCCATCTATGTCCTCAGCTTGCAGAAGCCCAAAAGTTTGTAACACAGCAACAGCTGGTTGTGTTGACCAATCCATTTCAACATGGGAAAAATCTAACCCAAGCCTCTGCAAGCACGGAAGGGGGCAGCCAAGACCCCTCTCTGCCTGCGAACAACCCCGCATCCGCGAACGTATATATGGTGAGGGGTGATGCTTTTATATCAACTAAAGCACATGACTATAGTAAACCAAGCACTTCTGAGAAGGGTAAAGAAGTTGAACTCCCATCTCTTCCTCTATAGATTGAGAAGACATTGGGCAAAACAATGACACGCATTCCAAAAGGTGCATTCAAAAACGATTCTCATAAACCAAATGCAAGGGCCGCCCAGAACTACTCTGTGGTGGAAGATTTATCACAAACCCCTTGTGCGATGTCCACTTTGGAGGTCCTCCAAAGCTGCCCTTCCCAGAGGAAAGCCTTGTTAACTGCTTTAGGATCTACTGAGACTTGTAATCCGGGTACAATCATGTTGGATACAACCGACTTAAAACCTTGTCTACCTTACCACGTAGGGCTTCAGATAGTAGTGGCTTATCCCACGAAAACTTTTACTCAGAATATCTTCCGCATGATGGTTGATGAGGGTGCCTCGACATGCATTATGTCATTGGCATGTTGGAAGGTCGTTGGCCAGCCTGCTTTGTCTCTTTCACCTACTCTCCTCACTGCTTTCAACGGTCGTTCATTCTGACCACATGGTACCATTCCTTCTTTCCCCGTGCAGTTAGGAGGGAAGACCATGTGTGGCGAAGTACAGGTAGTCAATTCTCCCCTCGACTATAACCTCTTGTTAGGAAGGAGTTGGATGTATTCCATGCAAGCTGTGGTTGCTACAGTTTTCTGGGTCTTGTTGTTTCCACATGAAGGTCGAATAGTGACT
>JASDQU010108534.1:58957-69559 GCA_032191745.1 Picea mariana
TTTTTCTCTCCATACATGAAATATTCTCTATGTATGAACAAATAATGGCTCAATAATGTTTGGATTTGTGTGTTCCTAAGAATTTTGACTGTGTAAATGTGTGTTATCTCTCTCTAAGATGACTGTAAAAATTTTCGAATTGCAAGAAAAAGAATTGGTTTTTGTTTAAAATGTGCATTGATTGGTTGCTCGGTCGATTTAATATCATGATGGGTCTCTATGGATAAAAAGTGAATGTGGTACATATCGCTTTGTGTTATTGGTTGAGGGTTTCCTTCTGTGTATTACCATCAGTTGTTCCCTCACAATTATGATTGTAACCCTTATCCAATTGTAGTCGGGTGCCATTCGGTTGCTGTGTTATTTATTCAAACCCAGATTCATGTTCGTTGGCTCATTCATGGTGTCTTTTCACCGAAGTATCCCAAGATCCAACCTTGGGGTGGTCATAGAATTAATATTTACTTTATGGTTGTGGGGTGATGTTAGTTACATCTCGGCATTATGTGGACAAAGACGTTATGTCTCTGTGTGTTCTTTTAATAACTATCATTGTTCAAATAACTTTGCCTCTCCTCTACACGTGATAAACGCACTATGTGCAATGGCTTTCTTACCCTACCAGTATTTGCTTTCCTCGGTGGCTAACTATTGGTTCTGTTGCTCAGACTGGGAGTAATAAGAAGACTCTGTGGCCTATTGTTGTGTCTGTTTCGAAAGGTATTTTTTCCTGTGGTTGATAAGTCTCTGAAGACCTCCAGTTCTATGTGTTATTGTTAAAAAATGAGCATGCTCTTTATTGTCTCCCTGCATTTTTTTCGACAGAGCCCGATTTTAATCTCCAACTGTATTTGCTCCCTTCGGGCATCTTCTTGGTTGTCAAATATGAGTTTATCAGTGAAACGGTTATGGAGGTTTTTCGTCAAGTCTTTGTCTCATCTTTTTATGATAAAATTGGTTGAATAGTTACAAATGGGAAAGTGCAATTATATACAGTCGAAGGTTGTCTTCTTTTCGCTCACTGTGTTTTTGCTAGCATGGTCTCGATTGAAATTAGAAACACCTGTGTGTTTTGCTCAGCCTGATCAGGGTTATGACTAATTTTAAAAATGATGCCTATGTGTAATTGGCTATGCTCGCTTTGTATATATTATTGGATCATCGTATAGATTATCAATGGTTTTTAAAAGGAAGCTATATCAATGGAAATAAGCCTCGGGTTTTATGTTGATTGTGGTTTCGTTGCAAAATCTTTTTGATTGATATGATGAAGACTGTGTGTAATCGAGCATATTTTGGAAGTTTGATCGTTTTTTAAAAAGGGACCTGTGTATATTTTAATTGGGCACCGATTGTAAATTGGTAGACAATGGATGGTTATTATTATAGTGATGCATTATGGGATAGAGGTCAAGCATATTGATGTGTGTTTTCTTTAGATTCTTAAAAGGTAAAAAAAAAAAACCATCACTTTCTTAAACAAGTTTGTTGAATGGAAAGTTTGTTTTGGTTATGAGTTATGGTTACACAGATTGCTATGAATTGAGGAATTCTAGGAAATTTAAATGTTGGAACAACAAACAATTTGATACACAGTAAATGTCTGTGTGGTGTTGGTGTTTTTTGGATTGATTTTAGTACAAAGTTATGATTATTAATTACTTAATTGTTTTATGAACAATATCCATTAACTTCCCTGCCATTCCATTACTTTTTCACAGATTACGAATCCCCTCACTTTCCCAAATTCACTTTGCACGCCATGTTCTTAAAATTAAATTATAATTAAATGGAAACTGTGTATTATAGCAATTAAAGGATGACACAGAGATGGGTTACACTTGATATGTTTCGTTACTACAACACAGTTTATTGTTTAATTATTTGTTGAGCAATAACCATGATCTACTCCCTTTCATTTTATCACTTTTCACTCAATACAACCCCCTCAGATATCCCAGAACCCTTATTCACCCCCTGCTCATTGACAAGTATTAAATGATTTTTATGGATTGGATTGCATGGGTTTGATGTGTTGTTGAGCCAAACTTTGTTTCATATTTAAAAAGATGTCATGTATGGTTTGTTTAAGAAGCTAGTTGCTAATAAACGTTGCATACAAGAATGATCTTATTCAGCAGAGGAAGCCATGGCCGAAATAACATGGGAAGAGGGAATTGGAACAGAGGCCCTAGAAGGCCAAGATTTTTGATACATTTTGATGCAGATCCACAAGAGTTAAACCATCTCTTCCAAGTTGGATTTTTCAACTGGATTGGACAAGGGGTGGTCCAACCTAGGCTGGAAAGACCTCCCTGCCAACCCCAGCATGTCCCTGGTATCCCAGTTCTCCCTCATATCTCATTACAACCTGAAGTCCCTGAAAATGAAGAAGGGCAAGAGATTGTTCATCCAGCAATATCCCAACATCGTGACTGGCCCAATTTGTCTCTACCTACTCCTCCTCCATCGGTTAACCCAATTATCCAAATTTCCTCTGCACACTCACCTGTACAGTCTTCCCACACAAGCAAGAGACTCAAAATCGAAGCCCACCATGCTCATGATAAAGGAAAATTTGTTGTTGCCCTCTCCTCTCCCTCAAGTGATTCTGCCATATCCGTTTCATCCCGCATGCACTTGAGAGATGATTGCTCTCATGTTATCAGTGATATCAAGCCTAAAGGCTCCACACATCCTAAAGCTAATTCAGATAAATCAAAGGGAGACAACAACAACAAAGGGAAAATTGCCTCCCAAAGTGGCAAATATGGTTTTTGAGTATATTTATTTATTGATTGTTGAGAACAGTTGACTGCTTATGTTTTTGGACAACATACTTTTCGGATATTTTGGTTATTATATGTTTGGATATGGTTTAAAATATCATTGATATTAATTTTAAAATTATGATAATGATGATGGGAGCCACAAGGAGGGATGTGTTTGATTGATTGACTAGTTGTGTTTATTTTTGTTAAAAAACTAAAGGGAGTCACAAGGGGTCCCACCTACTAGTTATTATTTATTAAATACCCTTATTATTATTATATTAATTCTTCCCTTAAACTAAAAGTTAGTTGATTTTTAGTTGACTTAACTAAAGGAGGTAGTTTAACTACTTCAACTAATTTTGATTGCTTAAGGGCAAAAAGAGAAGGAAGAACAAAGGGAGAATAGAAGGAGAAAGCATACTAAGGTCTGCTCTTGAGTTTTATTGGGATAGTTCAGTTTTCATTCATTCTTTAATTCATTGAAAGCCTAATTCTCTTTTATGACAGCGGGGTCTTATTGTAGACATCAAGATTCAAGGTTGAATTACATCATTCAAACACTTATTTTTCAAAGGTGTTGATCTATCTTTGATAATCTATGTAGACTTGTTTGATTATGAATTAATTTTTATGACTGATAAAGGATATTGTGTAGAGTCGAGTGGGAAGCGATCTGTGGTAAGTTTATCAAGCTTCAAAAGTTTAGTTTTTTACTTTCTGTCAAAATTCCTTTTGTATGGTTTTCATCGGGGATATATAAGTTTGACTTTGGTCCAAACTTCCTCAGGGATTTTTGTAAAGAGAACGATTGTTTTGATTTCTTGGAATGAAATAAGTGATTGTTATTCTCTCTCACCTGTGTTAAATTGTGACTTGGTATTTTTTTATTTTGTCTCCACATTTACTTTTGCATCTGTTGTATTCAGAAAATTATATAAAAATATTGAATTTTACAGCAATTTTTTAATATAAAAAATCGCCTAAGCCCTTGCAACTAATGCTTGTGGATTAGGAAACAAATTTTGAGGCTATAAACACAGGGTGATATTCCCTTCTATCTTACCTTAGCCAAGCAATATCTGAAAATGATTGAGTAAGATTATTTCATATATTTTCCTCAACAAGAAACAAGTAGAGGTTGGCTCTTCAAAGTGGTCAACTAGCCCAACAACGAATACAAGGAAGGAAACAGAGCACACAAAAGAAACAGGGGTTGGTACAACCACTAGAAAGACAAGATAGAAGAATATTATCCCAAAGGCTTCAACACAGGAGAAGGAGCGTGCAGTGGAACCAAATGGAGGAGTGCAGAAAGATATAAATATTCATATGCTGAAGGAAATTGGAGGTGGAGATATCCCAGATATGGATATACTAGTTACAACCGTGCAAACAGATACACTTCCAATGAAAATAATGGTACTGCAATCAGCGAGACAGTGCAATAAAATGAAGGCGCATAAGGGCATTCATGAGCTTGCAATTACAGAAGGCGGTGCAGATCTAGTAGCAGAGAAAGCACAAGATCGCGCAACAGAAGTGTGGTATGATGTTGAGAAGCAAAGAGAGGAGATAATAAATAAGTTGGCAAAGGTTAAGGATATACTAGAAAAATTGCAACTTACTACAACACAACAAAAAGAGTAGGCATAACCACAGCAAGATTCTAAGGAAATAACAATGCCAGAACAAGAGACAATACAAATCATAGCCACGGGGAGTGAAAATTTTTGTATCACCCAGGGAATATTGCAAGTGAGGATATAGCGCAGAAGCCATTAAAGGAAATAGATCATTTGGACTTGGCATTGCCCAAGGTTCAAAAGAAGGTGTTGTACAAAATTCAAATAAGTGTCGCACAAGAAATTCACTCAAGGGACCATGCAAATGCTACAAGTCTACAATTGGCCAATGAAGTAAAGAAGACACTAGAGATGACACTTAACCAGGTTCATTTTGAGAGGGATGAATCAAAGCAGCACACTGACAAAATAGAGCGACAAGTGGAAGAAGTGTTCAAAACTATTCATGACAGTGCGCAGGGATGAAATATACCAACAGAGGAGAAAATTGAGAAGATAGTGCATGTTATGGAGGATTACATGAGCCACATTATAGAGTTGAAAAAAATCCTAGCACCTAGCACTTCGCCAAAAGTAAGAACACAAAGGGAGCAAGAGGTTATAGGTCACGTTGAAAACATTGTGTAGATCATCCAAGAAATCACAGAGCTTTATAATAATAGCACTCATTCATGGACAACTCTTCAGGAGGATGAGAAACTGTAGGAGTTAGACAAGAAATAATAAGGGGTAAATATTGCAGTGCAAAAACTGAAGCAGAAGTAGAAAGTGATGACAATATCGGATAGGTTGAAAAGCATGGAAGAAATGAATAATTTCCAGGCATAGTTGAAGACTATACAAGTAGAAAAGCAGTCAAGGCAAGCTCAATTGGAACCACTACAAGAAGGTACAAAAAAAATGCTGACATAAATTGACGCAACAAAAGGTCAGATTGAAAAATTTGGTTTAGAGAGTGGAGAATTGTTGAAGAATCATATTATTGCGTGGATTGTGGAGACTATAGCAGAAAAGAGTGTGAAAGTAAAATCTTGAGTTGAAGAAATTTCAAGCAGGTTTTAGGCGCTAGAGAAGTCATTGCAGGAAGAAAACACTACCTGAGTGGCTCAGGATGAGCCACATGAGAGTGTTGGGGGAATGTTGGCGTAGGACATTCTAGGGAAAAATCATGGTAATTAATGAAGAAAGTTAGTAAATGGACCAGAAATGGAGTGTGCATCGAAAAACAAGGAAAATCAATGCCAGGAAATGAGGAAAGTCAAAGGAAGGAAGAAGGACATAGATCGATCAGGAAAATGGTTGTATTTTGGACCAATCGTGCTCAGGGAGTTAGAATGTGGACAAACTTAATCCACTTAGGGTTAGTGGGTTAGGGTTTTGTTCATTGTTGTAATGGATTAACTCATTTTTGTAATATAAATAGATGGTATTGAGATAGAGGTTGTGGTTGGTGAGGAGCGAATAAATATTGGCATAGAGAGCAAGTAATACTGAGATAGGAGATAGAGATATGAGCAGACGGACATAGATATACATTGTAATCAAGGGTAAGGTCGCAAGCTATGGAGATTAGTGCGATATTGTCAGCCTCATATGTAATGTGCATGGTGCTATAAAGTTGATGAAGAATAATAAAAGAGCGAAGAAATCCAGATCTTTGTGGGCGTAGCCCAGGGGGGTGAACCACGGTAAACTTTGTGTATTTGTGTGGAATGTTTGTCTTATTTCTTGTAATTGTTTATGATCAATGAAGTAATCCGGTAGAAGTAAAATGCAGTGCGCACTAGAATAGCCATGATATTTACTGCAGAATGAACCTTAATGAATGCAAATGATTACAAAATGGTAGATTTGGATATAATAATGTGTTAGAATGATAGATATAATGTATGTTGAGGTAGGAAGAATGTCTATCATCCCCACAATAGCCTTCCTTCCATGATTGCAGACATATGGGTCCTGTAGTCGCTCATAAGCCATCTTGGGTGAGACTGCATTGTGCACTTTGTGTGCAGTTTTGCCTTCTGGTATCCAGAATGGCCAATGGTTTGCAGGGCTTTGTTGGAAACCTAAACTAGAACCCAGGTCAGCCCAAACATCCAACATGAACCAAGAAAAATAGTTTGATACCTAGGAGTGGAATATATTTTGAATGGTTCTCCTCTTCTGAATCCTTCTTATTCTTGAGGTATTTATGTAGTTGGTTGTTGTTGATACTAATTTTTGAATCTTTAGGAGGTGCAGTGTCTCTGTAATCTTCTTCATGAATCTTTCTATCCCGTTCCTTCTTGGGAGGACCTCTGACGGTTTCTACATAGCTTCTTGGTTCTGCTTCTTGTTTTTTTTGTTTTGGAGCTTGAACCTTTCTATGTCTATGTCTGGTCATATCCTAGTCCATATATGTCGTAGTAATACCTTGACTGTTAATGATATTATCCAGTATTTTGGTGATGTTATGTTGCATGTCCTTCTTTTGAAGATATTTTCTTAGAGTGACTACTTCTGCTTCCAGGCCTCCAATGATTATGTCTCTTTCTTCTAACTGCCCTTTGAGTGCTTCTTCAATTTTATTGTCTTCTTCTACCTGGATTTTTAGCTTCGTGATCGTCTGCTCGATTTCTTTGGAGTAATGATATTCTTCTTTCTTCTTTAGTTCTACCTAGAGTGACTTGTTCTTCTTCTTTTCCATTTTAATAACTTCTATGGCACTCATCAATTCTTCCATGTAATCAACTTTTTCCTCTTCATATTCTTCTTGAGAGCCTGCTTCATCATAGTCTTCTACTGCCATGAATAGTACCCTTTCTATATCATTGTTGTTGACTTCACTTTCATCTGATGAGGAATTATCCTCCTTTGTGCAAAGGATTTTCTTGAAAAACTTATTTTTGTTTCTTCTACCCTTTTGGTTTTTCTTTTTCTTTTTAGGGTCATCTTCTTCTTCATTTCTTTTATTTTTCTTATAAGGACATTTATTAGCAAAATGACAAACACCATCACAATTAAAACAAATCAATGGAAGCATACCATTGTATTTTTCAGTTCCCTTTTTCATCCTTTTGACGAAGTTAGCCACCTCTTCATCTTCCTCTGACTCATCACAACAGCTACAGTCTAACTTTAGTTTTCTTTTTTTCTTTCTTCTTTGTCTTCTTGGATGCCTTTAATATTGCTTCCTTCATGGCCAGATTATCTTGCTCTATTTTCATTTCATAGGAAGCCAATATCCCATGTAACACGTCCATGGTCATTGTATCTAGGTCCACTCTTTCTTCTATAGCTGAAATCTTTGAATCAAATCTCATTGGTAGATATCTTAATGCCTTCTTAACAACAACGTGTTCCTACATCTCATTTCCCAAATGTTTGATATTGTTTACTATTTCATCAACTCGTAGAAAGTAAGTTGGTATGTTTTCATATTCATTCATCTTCAATTGTTCGAACTTGGCTCTAAAGGTTTGAAGTTTAGCATCCTTGACTTTGTCATCTCCTTCATAGATATTTTTCAATGTGTCCCATATCTCTTTTGTGGATTCACGGTTGAAAACCTTGGTGTATATTGATTCAGTCAAACCATTCAAGATGGCATTTTTGGCTCTTGTATCATTATCTTTGAGTTTCTTTCCATCCTTATCTGTTGGGGGAGTGGTTGGTGCTTTGTACCCATATACTATTGCGCGCCACACGTCAAATACTTGTGCCTATGCATATGTTTTCATTCATCTGCTCCAAAAGGCATAGTTTTGATCGTCAAATCGTGGTACCCCAATCTTGGCGTAATCCATGATCTCCTTCCAATGGTTAAACTGCTCCTTGAAAGAACTGATTTGATACTAATTGTTGGATTACTAAAAGGGGGGGGTGAATCAGTAATGAGCAACAATTCTACTTTTAACCACAGTTTATACTTCAACAATATTCAGCAGTTTATCTTTAGCATTCAATAGATTATCGGTAGTATAATCATAAACAACATCACATCACAATAGATACACAATACACCAGAATTTACGTGGAAACCCAAATGGGAGAAAACCACATAATGTTTTTCTTATATATTCATAAAAGGAAAACATTCATTGGAAGCACCAACTTTCGATTTTCTAGCTACAACTGGAAGCATGATCCAACCCCCTATTTTCAGGCTCCAACCTGAAGGAAGATACAACTCCCTGACCCTCTGGCTCCAACCAGAAGGAGGCTACAACCCCCTAAGTTCTCTGACTACAACCAGAAGGTGACTACAACCACCTTTCCTTTCCCCATCCTGTCGCCTTGAAATATAAATGTAGATCAACTGTCACAGACTCTGCCACTGTCATTGTCATTGTCACTCTTCCACTATCATTGTCTATGTCTCATCGACATGTATCTAATCATCAACCAACTAAACCATACCATGCATCAAATATATACATATTATCTCATATATCAATCATGAACCAAAAGATACATCAATAATGAATAGTAAATCAGGAACTAGAGCCTCGATCATGTGTAATATGTACCACCAACCATATGCAAATATGTACCATATCATCAATGAAGCATCTCAAGGAACCAATGCATGTCCCTCATGCATATGATACCATACAACATGAATATGTCTCAACCATGTATAATCAACTCGTAGATATGAACTATAAGAACCATGTCATATGTTGAACCAAATATACGAGTGTACCTCACTCATCCAAGCAACCAATATGTACCATAACCATGTGCCAAACCAATCATACCAAGTGTGCCTCAATCATACACTATATCATGATCAAATGTAACCAACCATACCAATACCTTTGTAGTTGATCTGAATTTGTAAGATGTCGACCTGTAGACTTCCTTCGGACTTCAAGGACCTGGTACAAACATTTACCCCAAATTTGTCTTGGCCTCGTGGGACTAAGACATCCTGTCAAGCGGGTACTTGCATGATGTCAATACTACAACCAGCAAGTGCCTCAAGGGACACCCTATACCTAACCTGTGGGTATGCCCTAAATTAGGGTTTCCTCAGATTTTCCCGCTCTCCTCTGCAACCCCAAGAATCTCTCACTTCTCCTTCTTCGCTACCTCATAGTTCTCTGTCACAAACTAGCCAAAATATCATAGCACTAGACCATAACATTCACAAGAAACATAATCAATGAATGAGTGTGTGAGTGTACTTGTGAATTAATCCTTGAGGTGTATTTATACTAATGTTGGGTAACCTCTCTCCTTAAACTTAGGGCTTCTTGTTACAACCACTTTACCCTTTCATTCATTACTTGTAACTAACTAGGGCTTCTTTCCCATTCTTCGGGGCTTCCAACATCACAAGGTCATATCTCCCTAACCATGAATAACTACGTGGTGTTCCACATATCATCGGAAACTATACAATGAGTACTATCCATCCATGAGTGAGTTACCTTCATTTACTCCATCCTTCATGATCTAATTTTGTGATCAACTATGTGATCCTTAACCATGATTAGCGGTTTCTTGTAGAGTTTTTCAAAGCATCTTCGCGTATGTGTTGTTGAGAAAACACATTGTTTCGTAAATGATATCACATACAATAATATTATCGTTTCAAAATCGTACGATGCTCGTGTTTGAAATATTAACCGAGGCACTACAAAAAAAAAAATTTATCGGTGCGTTACATTTATTATACGCATCGAGCATCTAAATATTACTTACGCACTGGTGCCTTTACTATATTATATGCACCGATGCATACTAAAAAATAATTGTGTTGACATATCGGTACATATTAATTACAAAAGCATCGGGGTGCATGCTATATTAAACGTACCGGATCTCATGATAACATGATCACATCGGGGATAACTATAACTTAATCGCACCAGGACAGATTAATTATAAAGTGCATCGGTACTAACTATAACTTAATCACATCGAGACAGATTAATTATAAAGTGCACTGGTGCTAACTATAACTTAACCATGTCAGGGTGGACAAATCCTAAAGTGCACCATTGCATCGTAGGAAAACAATGCAGAAATGATGCGTAGTAATTATAAGAGAATTGGTGCTCTGCATACAACGAAAAAGGAGGAATCGGTGCTTAATAGTTATAAACGCAACGGGGCATTTTTTATTATATTAATATTTTTTATTATATTAATATCCAGGGAATTTTTATTATATTAATGCACCAATGCATTTTTTATTATATTAACGTACCAATGTGAGTTGTTCAATACTGCACCGGTGCATTTTGACAAGAAAA
>JASDQU010108534.1:98543-111810 GCA_032191745.1 Picea mariana
TCCCTCCTCTTAACTTCTTGGCAGCTCCTTCATACCCATTGATGCCCTTCCCATCCTCCATGGCATCATTTCCCTTGCTCTTCTCTGCGAGAGATCTCGTCGACTCATGGGTAGTTAGGGCCTCCTTTACTTTCAAGTGTGTGCATGTGCTCTCCCTACCGCAATTATGGTAATTTCTCCACTTCCTCCCAAGAACCTTTCATCATTTCTCCAACAAACTCCAGGACATTATGCTTCCGCACCCTCTTACCATCATGTGGTGGAGATCCAGAGCCCCCTGCACCTACCCACCTTGCATCTCTGAGGAATTGAGAGAGCAATTTTGTTCTTTGTGAATGGATGTCAGGCATGCAAAGGAAAGAACAGATACACATCTTGTGGATTTTCAAAGGGAAAATCAGGGGCTGTAGAATGATATTCCCAATTTACAAGTTCAGCTGCATCAACAAGAACTCAGGCATAATCAAGAGCTTGTAGTAGCTATGCGCGAGATTGATAGGAACGCCATGCATATTGGAGAAATTGCACAGCAAATGGGAAATCCATTCGACCAAACCCAACACCCAGCAAACTCCAATGAATCAACTGGATCAAGTATTCCCTCAACATTTTACTCTGCATCAAGAAATGAGCATCCTCTGGTACCTCATGCTTCTTCGATGGCTCGAGCACGATCCAACCCAGGAGAAGGAAATCAACAACTAGAAGCAAATCCAATAAATTTCCAGGAGGATTTGGAAGCTTTTCATAATCTCTAGATAAGTTTTTTGATGAATTGTAATTTTTTGTTATTTTTGTCAACATATGTAGCCATTTTTACATGGAAAATCAGTAGTTCCTACTGGACCAGTTCCACTAGCGCAATTAGATTGCACATGTCAAACAGTTTTCTAGGAGAAGAACAAAGAACTCAATACTCTTATTTTTGTAATCTGTGATAACAAAAATATATTTTTTAACATTAAATCACAATCGTTTCCGTTAAAAAAATATATATACCTTTTAAATGGAAAGAAATGGGATCTCGAGGAATGTATCTAAATAAATGGACCCCAAAATTCAGCCTGGAAAATGACATCCCCTCAGCAATATCGGTCTAGGTAAGACTCCCCTTTCTCCCTTTGCATTGCTCGAATGACAAAACCCTAAGAAATATAGGTAACTCTCTGAGAAAATATATTGATCATGTCAAACCACGTGACGACCTACAAGCTTGTGCCAGACTCTGTGTAAAATAAGATCTGGAAAAAGGATTACCAAAGGCTATTCAGTTAACCTTGGATATTTGGTCATACATTCAACAAGTGGATTACGGACATTTTTCATTCAAGTGTGAGGCCTGTCAAGAATATGGCCATTTTTCTAAAATTTGTCTGTAAGTCAAATCATCTTAGCTAGAGGAGTAGAATCAGGAACAGTGGCAGAAGCCAAAGAGAAAGAAAACCACTAGAAAGGTAGCAGCAGCACCTTAGGCCCAAGGTCAAGGAGAAAAATCGCCTTCTCCCTGTTGATGATTAAAATCGCAACGAGGATTTTGCCCGCAAAGTATTGTTAAAGCCTATTATTATAAGCTACAATATATATAATACTAGTAGGTGGGACCCCCTTGTAGATTAGGAGATCATATCTGGTTCTTATTTCATGTTTATGATATTGTTCGACATTGCTTATATGGTTCTACATGATTGATGAAATCTTGGTTTTATTGGCAATGGATAGGTCTTGTTATGTGTTGGTTCTAATTGCGACAAATGAATGATGGGTAAGGCATGTTATGTTTTGTTATGTTGCTCTAAGCTATAATTTCATGATTACGATGACCTATGATTATCCATTGTTACCCTTGCTATTTGTTCCTGGATTCATTACTGTGACACCTGCACAAGAGACATGTTAGTAACAACACATAAGAGCAATTGAAAAGAGATAAAAAGCAATATGAATAAAATCCAAAAGAAAGGAACTATGCTACTATGCTATATGATGTTGCACTATGCATTTTGAAGTTTAAATGGATTGTTGTTAGTCCTAGCTAACTGAGTTAGTGGCTATATGATTTATTGGCTTATATGGAAAAATATGTGATGTGCACTATGGTGTGGTTGGCAGTGGTTAATGTGACATAGGGTGGCGCCTTGGCAAGTAGTGGATGTTGGTTTTGATGCATGGTTTAATTGAATGAATTAATGGATTACTGGATCCGTGTGTACTAAGGAATTGAATGACTGGATGATGGAGGCGATGTGCATTTACTGCGTGTCACTCCATACCCCTCCCACTGGCCATCACCCTGGCTATTGTTCAATTGTGTTTGTTTTGGTTATGCTTCGATTTTCAAGCAGAGGAAGAACTGCTCGTCCAAGCTCGCGTTTTTAAGGTTTTTGTGGTTACAGGTATGTCTTTTCGCCATCCATGAACCCGCTCTGGTTATGAAATAGATATTGGCTCGATGATGTATGGGTCTGTGCTTTCCTTAAGTCTGGAAACTGTGTAAATTTGTGATATTTTTCTAAAATGAATGGTTGGTGTGGTTTTCATTGCAATAATGTTTGAAGTCATAGTTTCATTGATCATTCTAAGCGTTAGAAGCCATGAAGGCTCTCTGTCATCCTTATTGGTCTTGGTTGAAGGGTTTTCATTCAGTCCAGATTGGTTGGTTGTCTCCACAGTTCTTATCACCATGCCCAGTCGTTTGTTGTTATGGGGTTTGTTGTGTTTGAAATACTTTGTGTCACTGCGTATCGTTTCACTTGGCTATGGATTTGTTCATGTTATTGATGTTTGCGCAATGGGTTATGATGGTTGTTATGCCAAAGGGATTGCTTGAGGTCGATTGTTATTTATCGACTCTGTTTTATCTCAGCATTCTTCGTTTCATTGGGAAAACCACGAGGGTTATACCCTGTGTGTTCTAAGTGTTTTTACAGGACCAAAATCAAGCGTTTTCTCCTCTGTTCATAGTCTCTCCTATCACGGCAATTGTCACCCTGTCTGCAAAGATATTGGTGGTATACCATGTGTGTGCATTGTTGGTATCGAAGGTTCTCGCCCGATGTTGGGGGTCGACTCCAGTCTCCCTCTGTTGGTCCATAGAGTGAACCCTTGATTACTCAAAGCTCGATTTTGATAAAGGGAGCATGTTATGTCTTGTTGGATACATGGTTGATTGTTATGAGTTTGTTGTGCATCATCGACAGTGTTTTATCATTGGATCGTCTCTGTTGATTATGTTGACAGTGGTTTTGGTCATTGGTATTTAGTAATTGAAATTGGTTATTATAACAGTCAAATTGAAAAGTTTAGTATGATTCTTTGGTTGACTGGGGAAATGGGATTGAATACATAGTTGTTGTCTTTTACATTGTGACTATTGGATTGTTAACCCAACATTAGTTTTAACTGATTAAGCCACAGCAGTGCTTTGTGCGTTATGCATGGATATGTGTGGCCTTCCTATAGCATGTTAGGTTGAGTTAATGATTGTTGTGACTGTGTGTTTTAAATTTCCAAATGGGAGTATTGAAATCATGGTAATTATGGCGTGGCTACCCACTGTTTATGCTTGGACATTACTTGATTTCACCATCAGAGATGGTCATGGGTTTTTAAACAATATAGTTTTGTTGCAATTTGATCGATTTGAGAAATGGAGTCGAGCATACTGTTGTTGCCTCATTGTATTGGTTTGATAGCCCAGCATTGTTGATGTTTAGATTCAGAGTAGTTAGACCTGTACAGTCACAAAAATGCTCTTGTGTTTTGTCGAATGGTATGTGTATTCCACAACATAGTATGATTTGAAATGGTGATTGATGTCTGTATGTTTAAATGGCAAGTCGAGATCTTTGCAATTAAAATATTGATGGTTGTGTTTGGCTATCTGTTATGTGCGTTGATGAATATCCTGCATCGTAGCAGAGATAGGCACCAGTTCTGTGCCAGTATAATCTCATTACAATTTAATTTTTAAATGAATTAAAGGATGAAATTGGGCACAATTTTTGTGTCTATATTTGATGATTGAAACAATTTGTGGGCAGTGGTTGATGAGTTGGCGCTGAACAGAGTGGAAATAAGTGACTGTGTATTCATTTGGGAATTGTTTTAAAACATTAAAGGACAATGAGAAGAAATAGAACTCTTCTACAGGTTGTTGTGGGATGCATATTGTCTTTTTTTGGTGACATTATGTTAAAGATGTGATTACAAACAGTGAGAAAGATTAATGCACATAATTGATTGAATTATACACAGTAGTTTTTCATTTGATCACAGTGATTATTTGGTTGGTGTTATTTCTTTTTACGTTTGATATAGAATGGTTTTATGGATTACTTAATTAATTTTATGAACAGTATCCGCTCTCTTTCCCTGCCATTATTTCTCTTTTCGCTAATTACAACCCCATCGCCTTGCCACATTCATTTTTCACTCCCTGTTCTTAAAATTTAATTACAATTAAGAAGAAATATGTATTGAAGCAGTTTGAAATCGCAGTTTCTTGATTGGATCACGGTGATGTTTTCCTTGGTTTTCACTACAGTTGATTGTTCATTGTCTTTGAGCAATAACCATGTTTCTTTTCCCCCTCATTTTATCATGTTTCTCTCAATACAAACCCCTCGCATATCCCAGGACCTTTTGTTCACCCCCTGCTCATTGACAACAGTTAAACAATTTGTATGGATTGGATTGCATGAGTCTGATATGTTGTTGAGTCAAATACTATTTCATATTTTTCAGGAGTTGTCATGTATGGTTGTAAAGGAACTGTTTGCTAATCAATCATGCATGTAGGAATGAGATTTTTCAGTCGAGGTAGCCATGGCAGAGGCAACCGAGGGAGAGGTAATTGGAACAGAGGCCCAAGAAGGCCAAGATTCTCCATACACTTTGATGTTGACTCGCAAGAGTTAGGCTAGTTATTCCAGGCTGGATTTTTCAATTGGATTGGGCAAGGAGTGGTCCAACCTAGGCCTGAAAGGCCTCCCTTCCAAGCTCCACAAGGCCCTGGTATTCTCGTGCCCCCTCATGTCTCATTGCAACCCGGGGTTCCCTAAAACGACGGATGGCAAGAGACTGTCCACCCGGCAATCTCCCAACATCGTGGCTGGCGCAATTTATCCTTACTTACTCCCCTACCTATCAATCAGATTGTCCAAGATGTACCTGTCCACTCACCAGTTCAATCCTCTCATGCTATCAAAAGGTTGAAAATCGAGGCCCACCATGCCCCTAACAAAGGAAAAGCCATTGTTGCCCCTTCCTCACCCTCCAATGGCTCTGATAAATCCATGTCTTCCCAGATGCATTTGAGGTACGATTGTTCTCATGTGATTAGGGAGATTAGGCCTAAAGGCTCAGCACAGCCAAAGGAAAATTCAGAGAAATCAAAGGGTGATAGTAGCAATCAAGGAAGGATTGCATCTCAGAGTGGAAAATATGGTTTTTGAGTTTTATTTTATTTATTCTTGATGACAGTTGACTTCAGAAGTTTTTGGACGGCATGTTTTCTTTGGATATATGAGTAATATATTTTTGAAAATAATTTCAAATATCAATAAGATAAATTTTCAAATATGAATGTGATGATGGGAGTCACAAGGAGGGGTGTTTTGCTTAATTAACTAGTTATGTTATGATTGTCAAGAGCTAAAGGGTTTCACAAGGGGTCCCACCTACTAGTTATTATTTATTTAAAACCCTTATTGTGATTTATTACTTTTCCCCCTTAACTAAAAAGTTGGTTGAGTTTTTAGTTAACTTAACTAATGAAGTATTTCAACTACTTCAACCAATTCTAATTTGCTTAAAGGCTAAAGGAAAGGGAGGAACAAGAGGAGGATAGAAGGAGAAGCATACTAAGGTTTGCTCTTTGAGTGTATGTTGAGATAGTTCAGCTTTCATTCATTCCTTAATTTATCACAAGCCTGATTCTTTTTTATGATAGCATGGTTTTATTGTAGACAGCAAGATTAAGGGTTGAATTACATCATTTAGACACTTATTTTTCAGAGGTGTTGATCTATCTTTGATAGTCTGTGTAGACTTGTTTGTTTTTGAATTAGTTTTCATGACTGACAAAGGCTATCGTGCAGAGTCGAGTGGGCAGCAATCTGTGGCAAGTTGATCCATATTTTAGATTTCAGTTTTTTATTTTCTGTCATAGGTCCTTTTGTATGTTCCATCGAGGATGTCTAAGTTTGACTTTGGTCCAAAACTTCTTCACAAAATTTTGTAATGAGAGTGACTCTTTGGTGAATTGGAATGAATTAAAGGATTTCTTTATGTCTCATCTGTCTTGATTATCATCTTGGTGTCTTTGCTTCTGTCTCTACATTTATTTCAGCAACTGTTATATTCAAAAAATCATATAAATAAGGGATTTTCCAACAAGCTTTTATTTATGAAAAGACTAGCCTAAGAACTTTTAATCAATACTTATGAGTTAGGATATTAATTTTGATGGCTATAAACATAGGGTGACATTTCTGTCTATTTTTTTTTAGCCAAGAAGAATCTGAAAATGCTTGAGTAATATTATTTCATATCTTTTCCTCAACATTTATTTGGCAACCATACTGGGGAGATCTTCAATATCTCTCTAGTTAATTTTTATACTCAATTATCATCGAAAACACGTATTTTTTTATATTTATTCTTTGATTGTTTTACTTCTTAATGATTGTTCCTGTTGCAAGGCAGCCCAATATTGAGCCCAATCTTCAAGATCATACCAGCATTGCTTTGAACCTGTTTAACACCATTTTAGACACTGTCGATACTCGTGTTGAGATTAATCATTCATGGGAATCAATTGAGCGAGATATTAGTGCCCAAGAACGTTTGGAAGCTAGACGTAGACAGCTTAGAAATCAGCAGTAACCTTCTTGTTGATTCAGTTTTGGCCTTTCTTTCATGTCCTTAGACTCTCGTGTCTCTAGAATAAGAAGAGCCATATCACCCGAAATTAATCCTATTGCTAAAATAGGAAGAAGGAACATTGTGTTATCTACCCAACAAATTTCTCTAAGGAGAACTTTGTTTGATTCTTCAAGTTCATATTTTTATTCTTCATCTATCATCCACAAGATGGCATCTAGTGGTGGCTCTGGTGGCAATGGAAGTGCTTCCTCCTTTCAGTCTTCATCTTTGTCCATGATTTGTAGCTTATATAGCCACCATATCCCTGTCCAATCTACCACAAATCTCACCAAAGTCATTAAAAAGTATGGGCTTTTTTAGTTTGAAGAAGACACCACGACCACACTGTGGCATGTGTCCTCTCCTCTTAACCTAGCACCTACTACTCATCCACTTCCTAAATTCAAAGAACATCTTCCTAGGTTTTTAGGAAATAACATTGTCACTACAAATGAACACTTGGTGGCATTTTCTAATGCTTGTCACAACATAGGAGCCAATGACAATGATACTTGCATGTGTGTATTCATCAATTCCTTGGAGGGAAAGGCTATGAACGATTTCTTTTACCTTCCTCTTAATATTCTATCTACTTGGGAGGAGTTAATATAGTGGTTTAGATCCACTTATGGGCAATCTAAAAGCCTAGCCGAGAAGTTACGGGAATACAATAACATTGCCTATAAGGATGGTGAAACCATCAAGTCCTTCAACTTGTGTTTCACTAAGTTATACAATCAGATCCCTGAACTCATTCGACCTCATAACCAAGCCACTGTCATGCATTACTACAATGCATTACCTTCCCCCCACCATCATAGGCTAGAGGAAAAATCGATTGATAATCTCGGTTCCACTCTGCATACTTGTTTAGAGTATGAAGAACAGCTTGAAATAATAGGTCTTCCTCAGGGATAATCAGTTAAATAGATAGACATGTTCACCCTCTTACAACTAGTACAAGACATGAATAATCGTATGATAGCATTCGAACGAAAGGGGACTGTCTCACCTCTCACCCCTGGAGCTTCATCCTCTTCTGCACACCCCTTTAGAAACCCGATTGAAAATAATTTTCAACCTAAAATTATCTTGCCTCGAAGTTGGTGTAACTTCTGCGAGGAACACCGTGAGGAAGCCACATGTGAGGTAAGGAAGAGTGCCAGAGATAAGATCTTTGGTAAAAGACCAAAAACTACTATTGTTGTCCTAGATTTTGCAGAGCCAGAAGATGTCATGATCATCAATACTAGGAACAAATCCTATGCTCCCAAGGGCAAATTTGATCCTCCCCGTAATTCTTCCAGCCCGAGCTCATCCTCACCCATTGCTATTGTTCAGGTTCCTAAGGTTCCTGACAGTCAAAGAACAACTTCCCCTCTCCCCTCTTCCAAGTACAATATCTTCAATCAGTTGGCCAACATCAAAGCATATGCAACCCTTCTGGACATGGTTGTCGTCCCTGAACAACATATGCATCTAAAACAATTCATGGAAGGAAAATCTTACGTTGTAGCCAATCTTTCTGAAGAGGTAAATGAAGAGAATTCATCTATAAATAAAGTAGGTGTACATAACTTTAGATACCCTGTAAAAAATCCCCATTTTACATTTATGTAAAGATTGTCCATTGTTGCCTCATTGATGGCGGTTCGGGCCCAAGTGTGATGTCGAAGATTATTATGGAAGAGTTAGGTGTTGGATTACTGAGAGGGGGGGTGAATCAGTAATAGCGTAATTATAATCACTTTTCTTCAAATTTTATATCAATGTAGAATTATTATCCAATAATGAGCAATAATAAATAAACAATCACACACATACATAGTACACCAGTGTTTTACGTGGAAACCCAAATCAGGAGAAAACCATAGAATTTGTTTTCTTATATGTCTTGAAGACATACATTCATTGGAAGCACCAACTTCCTTTGTTTTCCAATTGCAACTGGAAGGAGGCTCCAACCCCCTAGTTTCTCATGCTACAACCTGAGGGAACCTCCAACTCCCCAATTCTCTGGCTAGAACCAGAAGGAGGCTACAACCCCCTATGTTCTCTGGCTACAACCGGAAGGTGGCTACAACCACCTATCCTTGCCCCGTCCAACCGAGCTGAAGTAGAATTAGAATGATGGAATCATTGTTAACCTGTCACTGTGAGATATACTGTTGTACAACTGTATCAACCTGTACCACTACCCTATATCCAATCTGTACAACAACCCTGTAATCAAACCGTACCTGAAATGAACATGTATCTACAAAAATACAAAAAATACACAATCTGTAGTGATGTAGCCCTCGTATGTACGTGCCCTATATGTTATGCAGCCCACATATTCCTTCTGAAACTAGGGTTTCCTTTCACTTGAAAACTTTTGACCCTCTGTAACTTCTTTCACATAGATCTGTAACCTGTCATCTTATCCAAACTGTAACTGTACCATGTGCATGCATCCTCATACATAACCTCTACTCAAGGCAAGTATGTCTCCCTCTAGTCATGTGCCATATAGGTATGTGTAATCATGAACAAGTATAATATCCCTCACATGATCTTAGTCATCAACCCCTTTCTGATATTCAATTTTTCAATACATCAATAAATACAAGATCTCAACCATGTACCATAAAAACTCTTATCCATATGCCAAGAAATATAAGATGTGACTCAACAAGAAGTATCAATGATAAATATACCAGCACTGTATTTCTGTAGATCTGACTTATACAGAAGATTCCATGTAGCCACTAGTCTCTCTAGGGAGAATCCTCAAATCTCCATTGCCATTCCTCATGCATACATCAAAATCCAACTATTCATAGAAATAAGACATACCTTTTGAACCAATGGGTGGATCTAATGTATCTGAGCACTCTAGACCTTCCTGGGAGCTTGATCTCAGAATCTAGAACCTCTGCACCTTCATATTCTCAAGTTTCATGGCTTTATCAACATATACTCACCCTATACACAGTCAGCCCGCGTACATACTCACCCTATACACAGCCAGCCCACGTATACCTTCAATGTATGCACACCCTATACTAGTATATGCACCCTATGTAAAATGGGGTTTTCTATAAATCCAAGAATTTCACCATCAACTCTTCGTGCTACCTCAGACATTCGCCACTTCAGATGTATCCACAAGTATCTACAAGAAGCTTTACACAAGAAAATAGATATACAATATGTACAAGTGTGTTCTTAATGAGTGAGCTTTGCCTCTTATTTATATCTTCATGTAGCATTACACTTTCTTTATTTTAGGGCTTCTTCATTTAAAATGAATTCTTTTGCAAAGCACTTTGACCCTTGGGGGCTTCTATAAGACTCATGAGGGGTTCTCCAACTTCATATGGTCATAACTCTCTAACCGTGAGGAGTTATGTGACGTTCCACATACCACCAGAAATGGCATGAAAAGCACTATCCATATAGGATAGTTTCATTGACAAATTCATTGTCCTTCATCTCATTATTCCACAATTAAGCATGTGTTCTCTCACTCCGCAAAGCATCTTCCTGTGAGGGATTTCACCATAAGGGTACCACTTTGGAGTTCATCCATATTTACTTCTTATCAACCATGATAAAACAATAATGAGTCATCTTTACATCAAAAAATCTTGGGTCCATTACCCAAACCTTTGTGCTACGGGGCTTTCTTCAAGGGTTGACATCAATGACAACCAACCTTAATCAATAATCTCCCCCTTTGGCATTGATGGAAACACTCTGAGGCAACACTGAAATCATATCACTCATGCTCCCCATGGAACCATGCCTCTGTCCTTTGCATCTGATAAATCTGCTCCCCCTGGAACCATGCCTATGCCCTCTGCATATGATAGATATCTCCCCCTTTTTCATCAATGGCAAAGGTATCTTTCCATATGGGGTTGCTCCCCCTTACTGAACTATCCTCTTATGGTGCTTCCTCGTGTAAATCTAAGACATATAAGATAAGCATTCAAAACTCACTCAAAAAACATTCATTTTGGAGTAGAAATAACTCCAAGTCTTTGGCGAAGATATTCAAAGGCTTCCCATGGAAGTGGTTTTGTAAAGATATCTGCCACTTGTTCTTTTGTCCCCACATACTCAACTCTAATATTATTTTCTGCAACCTGCTCCCATAGAAAATGATACTTGATTGGAATTTGCTTCGTCTTGGAGTGCATCACCGGGTTTTTCGAGATACTGATGGCACTTGTATTATCACAATAGATAGGAATGGGCTCATCATACTCAACATGTATATCTAACAGAGCTTGTTTCATCTAAAGAACCTGTGTACAACATGATGTTGCTGCAATATACTCTACCTTGGCTGTAGATAAAGATATTGATGATTGTTTCTTGCTTAGCCATGATACTAAACACTCACCCAAGTAGAACGTTGCTCCACTGGGGCTTCATCAGTCATCAATACAACATGTCCAATCTGCATCTGTGTAGGCAATAAGTGATAGATCCTTTCCTTTTGTATACCATAATCCAAACTCTTATGTTCCTTTGAGATATCTGAAAATCCTCTTCACTGCTAATACATGTGATTCCTTTGGTGTTGCTTGAAATCGTGCCACTTGTCCAACTACCTACATTACATCTGGTCTAGATGTTGTCACATATAGTAGGCTGCCAATCGTTGACCTGTATTGCCTCTGATCTATAGACTTCGAATCATCATCTTTGCTCAACTTGCAACTGGTTTGCATGGGAGTGATAACTAGTTTGCAATCTTCCATTCCGAACTTCTTGAGCATTTCTCTGATATACTTGGTTTGAGAAACAAAAATTCCTTGGTTTCTTTGATGTATCTAAAGTCCCGGAAAGAAAGATAGTTCTCCAAGTAACGACATTTCAAATTCATTTTGCATATCTTTTGCAAATTTCTGGCTTAACCTATCATCATCACTACCAAAAATAATATAATCAACATAAACTTCAATTAATAAAATATTACCTTGACTTACCTTGATGTAGAGGTTGTTGTCTGCATTTTCTTTTTCTGAACCTTGTTTGTTGCAGATACTTATCCAGTCTAGAGTACCATGCTCTAGGAGCCTATTTTAGACCATATAGGGCCTTCTTTAATTTACACACATAATTTGTGTTCTCTGATAACTAAAATCCTTCTGGTTGTTCAATGTAGGCTTCTTCTCCAAGTTCCCCATTCAGAAAAGTTGATTTTACCATCTGATATACTTTAACATTTTTAGAGCATGCATAAGCTAAAAGCAAACGGATTGCTTCCATTCTGGAAACTGGGGAAAATGTCTCTTCAAAGTCAATTCCTTCAATCTGTGCATATCCTTTACATACCAATATATCTTTGTTCCTTGTCACCTGTCCATCTTCATTCAAATTATTCCTAAAAACCCATTTTGTGTCAATCACATTCTTATTCTTTGGTCTTGGAACCAATTCCCAAGTGTCATTTTTCTCTATTTTATCCAATTCTTCATCCATGGCCTTATTCCAAAATTCATCCTTGTTGGCTTATTCAAAACAGTTTGGTTCAATTGTAGATAAGACTGACAGGTGTGTTTGTTCTGGTGAACGGATTTTTCTTCTAGTCTCAACTCCTGCATCTTTGTTCCTGATAATTTGATCTAAAGGATGATTCTTCTATACTCATTTACTGGGTGTCTTTGAAGACACTTGTTGAACTTTCTCTTCTTCTTCTGTCGGATTCTCTTCATCTTCCCGTTCTACTTCTTTTTCATATTCTTCTTCGAAAATTTGTTCCATTGATTTGTTTTCTTCTTCCTTTGATTTTGGTCTGCCTATTTCATCAATTGTTACGTTGATGCTTTCCACAACTTTGTTTAATCTTAGATTGTAACACTTGTATGCTTTCCTTTTACTTGAGTAACCAACAAGTATTCATTTGTCCACACGAGAGTCAAACTTTCCCATTCTGCCATCTTCTCTTTTGATGTAGCATTTGCTTCCAAAAACTCTGAAGTGTNCTTCCTTTCCATAGCTCGTAGGGAGTTTTATTACTATTGTTTCTGAGCATTACTCTATTTTGAATGTGAACTATTGTATGCACTGCCTATGTCCAAGATATATCTGTCAATTTGGAATTCATTATCATTGTTCAAGCCATTTCTTGTATTGTCATGTTCTTTCTTTCAACAACTCCATTCTGTTGAGGTGTCCTAGCAACGGAGAATTGCCTTTTTATTCCATGAATGTTGCAATAGTCCATAAATTTCTTTGAAGTGAACTCTCCTCCATTATCAAATCTCAAGCATTTTATTCTTGAATCCATCTCATTTTCAACCATTTCCTTGTAGATCTTGAAGTTTTCAAAAGCTTCTGACTTGTT
>JASDQU010108534.1:122082-142359 GCA_032191745.1 Picea mariana
CAATCACACACATACACAATACACCAGTGTTTTACGTGAAAACCCAAATCGGGAGAAAACCACAGAATGTTTTTTCTTACATGTCTTGAAGAATTACATTCATTGGAAGCACCAACTTCCTTTGTTTTCCAACTGCAATTGGAAGGAGGCTCCAACCCCCTAGTTTCTCAATCTACAACCTGAGGGAAGCTCCAACTCTCCAATTATCTGGCTACAGCCAGAAGGAGGCTACAACCCCCTATGTTCTCCGGCTACAACCAGAAGGTGGCTACAACCACTTATCCTTGCCCCGTCCAACCACCCTGAAGTAGAAGTAGAATGATGGAATCATTGTTAACTTGTCACTGTGAGATATACTGTTGTACAACTGTATCAACCTATACCACTGCCCTGTATCCAATATGTACAACTGCCCTGTAATCAAATCGTACATGAACTAAACATGTATCTACAAAAATAAAACAGATATGTGACCTGTAGTGATGCAGCCCACGTATGTACGTGCCCTATCTATTATGCAACCCATGTATGCCTTCTGAAACTAGGGTTTCCTTTCACTTGAAAACTTTTGACCCTCTGTAACTTCTTTCACATAGATCTGTAACCTGTCACTGTATCCAAACTGTAATTGTACCATGTGCATGTATCCTCATACATAACCTCTACTCAAGGCAAGTATGTCTCTCTCTAGTCATGTGCCATATAGGTATGTTTAATCATGAACAAGTATAATATCCCTCACATGATCTTAGTCATCAACCCCTTTCTGATATTCAATTTCTCAATACATCAATAAATATAAGATCTCAACCATGTACCATAAAAACTCTTAGCCATATGCCAAGAAATACAAGATGTGCCTCAACAAGAAGTATCAATGATAAATATACCAACATTGTATTTCTGTAGATCTAACTTATACAGAATATCCCATGTAGCCACTAGTCTCTCTAGGGAGAATCCTCAAATCTCCATTGCCATTCCTCATGCATACATCAAAATCCAACTATTCATAGAAACAAGACATACCTTTTGAACCAATGGATGGATCTGATGTATCTGAGCACTCTAGACCTTCCTAGGATCTTGATCTCAAAATCTAGAACCTCTGCACCTTCATCTTCTCAAGTTTCATGGCTTTATCAACATATACTCACCCTATACACAGTCAGTCCATGTACATACTCACCTATACACAGCCAGCCCGCGTATACCTTCAATGTATACACACCCTATACACAGACAGCCCGTGTATGCATTAGAAAATGGGGTTTTCTGTAAATCCAAGAATTTCGTCGTCAACCCTTTGTGCTACCTCAAACATTCACCACTTCAGATGTATCCACAAGTATCTACAAGAAGCTTTACACAAGAAAATAGATATACAATATGTACAAGTGTGTTATCAATGAGTGAGCTTTGCCTCTTATTTATATCTTCATGTAGCATTACACTTTCCTTATTTTAGGGCTTCTTCATGTAAAATGAATTCTTTTGCAAAGCACTATGACCCTTGGGGGCTTCTATAAGACTCATGAGGGGTTCTCCAACTTCATATGGTCATAACTCTCTAACCGTGAGGAGTTATGTGACGTTCCACATACCACCAGAAATGGAATGACAAGAACTATCCATCTAGGATAGTTTCACTGAAAAATTCATTGTCCTTCATCTCATTATTCCACAATTAAGAATGGGTTATCGCACTCCGTTAAGCGTCTTCCCGTGAGGGCTTTCACCATAAGGGGACCACTTTGGAGTTCATCCATATTTACTTCTTATCAACCATGAAAAAACAATAATGAGTCATCTTTACATCAAACAATATTGGGTCCATTACCCAAAAAATTGTGCTATGGGGCTTTCTTCAAGGGTTGACATCAATGACAACCAACCTTAATTAACACTAGGCTTGTCTTGTATAAATTAAAATGCTAGAAGCATGTTCTCCTATAATAGCCTACAACAAACAACCATAGGTGAGATTAAAGATGTAACCTAAGTTTTTTGCGCACACCCTGAAATAAGGACAACCCTTAGTATTCAGGTAATTGATATGCCAGTAAGAAATTAGTCAATCATCTTGGGAAGAGATTGGCAAGCCTTAATGGGTGGATACCTCTCACTCGACATAACACATTTATCCGTTCCTCGGAACGGTAAAAACATTATAGTCCTTAGAGATGGGAGGATATCACCTTACATAGAGAGTGTCCCACATCCTTAGGTAAACTATATAGAAGAGGACCTAGGAGTGTATTCCATATTTGCTGAGGAGGATAACATTCCCTTGGAACAAATTGATTTAGATGATGGTATGTGGAACATGCACTTTAATGGTTCATGCTCTAATGAAGGTAACGGAGCTGGCATTATCTTGATTTCTCCTGTAGGAAAAATCCATAACTTTTCTTATAGGTTGGAGTTTGCTTGCACAAACAATGTCACTGAATTCGAAGCTTTGTTATTGGGCATTGAGAATGCCTATAATCTTGGTTGTGGTCACGTTTCAGTTTTTGGTGATTCTGAGCTTGTTGTGAATCTTGTACGTAAAATTTATCCTTCTAGAAACAAGTTGATCAAATGATACACCCAAACTGTTTGGGCACTTATCTTGAACCTATTATCTTTCAACATCACTCATGTTAAGAGGGAGTTGAATTCAATGGTTGATCGATTAGTTGCTTTTGCAACCTCTCCTAATAGGCAACTTTTTCCACACAAGCATGATTGTACTTTTCAATCTCTATATCGTCCACATATCCCTGACAATATAGAATCTTGGCAAGGCCTCCCTAATGATAAGAACATTTGTGCTTTCATTCAAGATGAACATCTTAAGCCCAAGGAAATTATATCCATAGAAGACAACAGGATTCCTAAGGGCCTGACTCCTCTAGAGAGTTCGATTTCATCGAGTGATGCAGGAAATAAAGAGAAACAGCAAGAAGAGGAGTCAAGAAGGAAGGTGGTTGAAACCATCTCCTTGAACATTGGGGCACTCGAATCTTCAAGGAATGTTAAAATAAGTGTCCAATGTTCTGATAAAGAAGAAATGAAGTTGGCCAAGCTACTTGGTGGATTTCAAGATGTTTTTGCTTGGTCTTATGAGGATCTTCGAGGTTTTGATCCTGGTCTTATACAGCATGCTATCCCCATCAAGGAAGGCATGAAACCAGTAAGGCAGAAACTAAGGCCTATTAACTCTGCATTTAAGGCAACTTTTCAAAGGGAGTTGGAAATTTTCTTAAGGGCTGGGATCATTTTTCCAATCTACCCTGAATGGGTTTCCAATTGGGTACCTGTTTCGAAGACCACTGGTCATATTAGAACCTGCATTAATTTTCTCACTTTCAGTCAGGCTATTATGAGAAATCCTTTTCCTCCTCTTAATATGGAAATGATTCTGCAGCAGATTGTAAGGTCACAGATGAGACCCTTACTTGACATTTTTTTGGGTTACAGTAAAATCAAGGGAAAAACAGCAGATGCTCACAAAACCACTCTTATCACTAATTGGGGTACCATGACTTATAAATGCCTGCTTTCTGGCTTACCTGATGCAAGTATCGCTTTTAAAAGACCTATATGGACAACTCTTGACGAATTGATCAGTATCCATATATATCTTGATTATCTGATTGTACATGTTAAAGGGTTGATTATTACCTCGGAGTTCCAAGTGTTATTTCTGGGTCCGTTCAAAATTGCTTTTGTATTGAATACTAACTCTTGCATTGAATACTAACTCTTGCATTCTAAAGGATTTACAAGAGAAATTATTTTCCTATAGTACTAATTGTTCTCAATTGAAACATTATGTGGGACCAACGTGAAAAATGCTAACACTGTTTGGATTTTTTGTATACTAGTAACTTAGCTCTGCTTTCAATTTTGCACTATTTTCCTTTCTGCTTTAATTACAGTAGTTTGACTTTTGCTTTCTCTTTTAGAACATTTCCTAGTGCTTTTACAGTTGGTCATTTTATTGTTTTTGTTTTAATTTTTGCATTTTTACTTCTGTCATGATTTTGTTGCTTACCACCTTTTAGCTAATTTCGTCAAAATAAGATGTTGGATCAGTTTTTCCACGGTGTCACTCCTGCAAGAGGTCTTGGTCAATGGAAATCAATCTTACACAACTGTCACGATGTTTCCCCTGAAAATCATGCTTGAAATTGTTATCTGCTTCCACTGTTGTCTAAAAAATTTCTTCGGATTATCTCTCGCTTCTGCTTTCCTTTTCATCATCCATTTGAGAATTTAAGAGAGCAAGTCCATAAATTTTTTCCTTGAAATTAAGAGTCGATCCCAGTTGAACGATTATGCACACAGTGGTAAAACCCCTCATACTTAACACTTTTCATGAGTTATTCCTGAATTCCCGGTCATTTTTCAATTAAATCCACTCACTTCCCCTTGTTCCATAATCTTCCTGGTTATATCTGCTTGACCTATGAAATCATGAGTTCTTAGTTCTAATCTGTTGAAAACAAATTTCCCTGTGGAGTCGCCAGTTTGTTAACGATTAAAATAGAAACGAGGATTTTGCCCACAGAGTATTGCTAAAGCCTATTATTATAAGCTACAAGATATATAATACTAGTAGGTGGGACCCCCTTGTAGATTGGGAGATCAAATCTGGTTCGTATTTCATGTTTATGTTGTTGTTCGACACTACTTACATGGTTCTACATGATTGATGAAATCTTGGTTTTATTGGCAATGGATAGGGCATGTTATGTGTTGGTTCTAATTGTGACAAATGAATGATGGGTAAGGCATGTTATGTTTTGTTATGTTGCTCTAAGCTCTAATTTCATGATTACGATGACCTATGATTATCCATTGTTACCCTTGCTATCTATTTCTGGATTCATTACTATGACACTTGCACAAGAGACATGTTAGTAACAACACATAAGAGCAGTTGAAAAGAGATAAAATGCAATATGAATAAAATCCAAAAGAAAGGAACTATGCTATTATGCTATACAATGTTGCACTATGCATTTTGAAGTTTAAATGGATTTTTGTTAGTCCTAGCTAACAGGGTTAGTGGCTATATGATTTATTGGCCTATATGGAAAAACATGTGATGCGCGCTATGGTGTGGTTGGCAGTGGTTAATGTGACATAGGGTGGTGCCTTGGAAAGTAGTGGATTTCGGTTTCGATGCATGGTTTAATTGAATGAATTAATGGATTAGTGGGTTGGTGTGTACTAAGGAATTGAATGACTGGAGGATGGAGGCAATGTGCCTTTACTGCACGTCACTCCATACCCCTCCCACTGGTCATCACCCTGGCTATTGTTCAATTATGTTCGTTGTGATTAAGCTCTGATTTTCAAGCAGAGGAAGAACTGCTCGGCCAAGCTTTCATTTTTAAGGTTTTCGTGGTTACAGGTATGTCTTTTCGCCTTCCATGAACCCGCTTTGGTTATGAAATAGATATTGGCTCAGTGATGTATGGGTTTGTGCTTTCCTTAAGTCTGGAAACTATGTAAATTAGTGATATTTTTCTGAAATGAATGGTTTGTGTAGTTTTCATTGCAATAATGTTTGAAGTCACGGTTTCATTGATCATTCTGAGTGTTAGAAGCCATGAAGGCTCTCTATCATCCTTATTGCTCTTGGTTGAAGGGTTTTCATTCGGTCCAGATTGGTTGGTTGTCTCCACGCTTCTTATCACCATGCCAAGTCATTTGTTGTTATGGGGTTTGTTGGGTTTGAAACACTTTGTGTCACTGTGTATCGTTTCACTTGGGTATGGGTTCATTCATGTTATTGATGTTTGTGCAGTGGGTTATGATGGTTGTTATGCCAAAGGGATTTCTTGAAGTCAATTGCTATTTCTCGGCTCTGTTTTATCTCAACATTCTTCGGTTGATTGGGAAAACCACGAGGGTTATACCCTGCGTGTTCTAAGTGTTGTTACAGGACCAAAATGAAGCCTTTGCTCCTATGTTCATAGTCTCTCCTATCACGAGAATTGTCACCTTGTCTGTGAATCTATTGGTGGTATACCATGTGTGTGCACCATTGGTCTCGGAAGTTCTCACTCGATGTTGGGTGTCGACTCCAGTCTTCCTATGTTGGTCCACAAAGCGAACCCTTGATTACTTAAAGCCCGGTTTTGATAAAGGGAACCCGTTATGTCCTATTGGATACATGGTTTATTGTTATGAGTTGGTGGTGCATCATCGACAGTGTTTTATCATTGGCTCGTCTCTGTTGATTATGTTGACAGTGGTTTTGGCTATTGGTATTTAGTCATTGCAATTGGTTACTATAACAGTCAAATTGATAAGCTCAGTATGATTCTTTGGTTGATTGGAGAAATGGGATTGAATACATAGTCGTTGTCTTTTACATTGTGATTATTGGATTGTTATCCCAGCATTAGTTTTAAGTCACAGCAGTGCTTCGTGCGTGATGCGTGGATATGTGTGGCCTTCCTACAGCATGTTAGGTTGAGTCAATGATTGTTGTACTGTGTGTTTTAAATTTCCAAATGGGAGTATTGCAATCGTGGTAATTATGGCGTGGCTACCTACTGTATATGCTTGGATATTACTTCATCGTGCCATCAGGGATGGGCACGGGTTTTCAAACAATATGGTTTTGTTGAAATTTGATCGATTTGAGAAATGGAGTCGGGCATACTGTTGTTGCCTCGTTGTATTGGATTGATAGCCCATCATTGTGGATGTTTAGATTCAGAGTAGTTGGACCTGTACAGTCACAAAAATGCTCTTGCGTTTTTTCGAATGGTCTGTGTATTCCACAGCATAGTATGAGTTGAAATGGTGATTGTTGTCTATGTGTTTAAATGGCAAGTCAGGATCTTTGCAATTAAAATATTGATGGTTGTATTTGGTTGTTTGTTATGTGTGTTGATAAATATCATGCATCGTAGCAGAGATAGGCACGGGTTCTGTGACAGTATAATCTCATTACAATTTAATTATTAAATGAATTAAAGGACGAAATCGGGCATGATTTTTGTGTTTGTATTTGATGATTGAAATAATTCGTGGGCAGTGGTTGATGAGTTGGCGTTGAACATAGTGGAAATAAGTGACTTTGTATTCATTTGGGAATTGTTTTAAAACATTAAATGGACAATAAGAAGAAACATAACTTTTCTACAAGTTGTTGTGGGCTGCATGTTGTCTTGTTTTGGTGAAACTGTGTTAAAGATCTGATTACAACGAGTGAGAAAGATTAATGCACGGAATTGATTGAATTATACACAGTAGTCTTTCATTTTATCACAGTGATTATTTGGTTGGTGTTATTTCCTTTTACATTTGATATAGAATTGTTTTATGGATTACTTAATTAATTTTATGAACAGTATCCGCTCTCTTTCCCTACCATTATTTCACTTTTCGCTAATTACAACCCCATCACCTTCCCAAATTCATTTTTCACTCCCTGTTCTTAAAATTTAATTACAATTAAGAAGAATTATGTATTGAAGCAGTTTGAAATCTTAGTTTCTTGGTTGGATCACGGTGATGTTTTCCTTGGTTTGCACTACAGTTGATTGTTCGGTGTCTTTGAACAGTAACCATGTTTCTTTTCCCCCTCATTTTATCATGTTTCTCTCAATACAAACCCCTTGCATATCCTAGGACCTTTTGTTCACCCCCTACTCATTGACAATAGTTAAACAATTTGTATGGATTGGATTTCATGAGTCTGATATGTTGTTGAGGCAAAGTCTATTTCATATTTTTAAGGATTTGTCATGTATGGTTGTAAAGGAACTATTTGCTAATAAATCATGCATGCAGGAATGAGATTTTTCAGCCAAGGTAGCCATGGCAGAGGCAACCAAGGGAGAGGTAATTGGAACAGAGGCCCAAGAAGGCCAAGATTCTCCATACACTTTGATGTTGACTCGCAAGAGTTAGGCCAGTTATTTCATGCTAGATTTTTCAATTGGATTGGGCAAGGAGTGGTCCAACCTAGGCCTGAAAGGCTTCCCTTCCAAGATCCACAAGCCCATGGTATTCTCGTTCCCCCTCATGTCTCATTGCAACCTGAGGTTCCCGAAAACGATGAATGGAAAGAGATTGTCCACTCGACAGTCTCCCAACATCGTGGCTGGCCCAATTTGTCCTTACCTGCTCCCCCGCCTATCAATCAGATTGTCTGAGATGCACCTATCCACTCACCAGTTCAATCCTCTCATGCTAGCAAAAGGTTGAAAATTGAGGCCCACCATGCCCCTGACAAAGGAAAAGCCACTACTACCCCTTCCTCACCCTCCAATGGCTCTGATAAATTTGTGTCTTCCCAGATGCATTTGAGGGACAATTTTTCTCATGTGATCAGCGATATTAGGCCTAAAGGCTCAGCGCAGCCAAAGGAAAATTCAGAGAAATCAAAGGGTGACAGTAGCAATCAAGGAAGGATTGCATCTCAGAGTGGAAAATATGGTTTTTGAGTTTTATTTTATTTATTGTTGATGACATTTGACTTCAAAAGTTTTTGGACAGCATGTTTTCTTTGGATATATGAGTAATATATTTTTGAAAATAACTTCAAATATCAATGAGATAAATTGTCAAATATGAATGTGATGATGGGAGTCACAAGGAGGGGTGTTTTTCTTAATTAACTAGTTATGTTATGATTGTTAATAGCTAAAGGGAGTCACAAGGGGTCCCACCTACTGGTTATTATTTATTTAAAACCCTTATTATGATTTATTACTTTTCCCTCTTAACTAAAAAGTTGGTTGATTTTTTAGTTAACTTAACTAATGAAGTAGTTCAACTACTTCAACCAATTCTAATTTGCTTAAAGGCAAAAGGAAAGGGAGGAACAATAGGAGGATAGAAGGAGAAGCATACTAAGGTTTTCTCTTTGAGTTTATGTTGAGATAGTTTAGCTTTCATTCATTCCTTAATTTATCACAAGCCTAATTCTTTTTTATGATAACAGAGTCTTATTGTAGACAGCAAGATTCGGGGTTGAATTACATCATTCAGACACTTGTTTTTTAGAGGTGTTGATCTATCTTTGATAGTCTGTGTAGACTTGTCTGTTTGTGAATTAGTTTTCATGATCGACAAAGGCTATTGTGCAAAGTTGAGTGGGCAGCAATCTATGGAAAACTAATCTAGATTTTAGAGTTCAATTTTTTATTTTCTGTTAGAGGTCCTTTTGCATGTTCCATTGGGGATTTCTAAGTTTGACTTTGGTCCAAAACTTCTTCACGGAATTTTGTAAAGAGAGTGACTCTTTGGTGAATTGGAATGAAATAAAGGATTTATTTATGTCTCGTCTGTCTTGATTATCATCTTGGTGTCTTTGCTTTTGTCTCTACATTTATTTCAGCAACTGTTATATTAAGAAAATCATATAAATAAGTGATTTTCCAGCAAGTTTTTATTTATAAAAAGACTAGCCTAAACACTTGTAATCAATACTTGTGAGTTAGGATATTAATTTTGATGGCTATAAACATAGGGTGACATTCCCATCTATTTTTCTTTAGCCGAGCACAATCTGAAAATGCTTGAGTAAGATTATTTCATATATTTTCCTCAACACTCCCCACACTCAATCCCCAAGCACATCTCAAAGATGGGAGGCCAGTGAAAATAGGTATGTGGATCTAGTAAACCATGAAGAATCTATTGAAGCAATTATTAAATCTTAGGAAGGAAATGAAATGACACACCAAGAAGCTCCCACTAAAGAGGATCGAAGAGGAAAAGAAAAGGTGATCAATATCTGCCAAATGTGCCCTCCCACCCCCCTGCAAGGATCCCATCAAAATATGAGGAAGAGCATCAAGGAAACTCTGAAAGTGATTCGGAACTGGAAATCACCTAGCCCACTACAACAAAGAAATCTGGAAGAAAGGCTAATAGAAACAAAAGGGAAATGGCAACGGATGGAGAAAAAGAACTAGGAATCCAAACTACTCTTGAAGAAGCCCTTAGAAAAGAGGTCAATTCAAGAAAATATTACACCACACACACTAAGGGTGTATCCTCTTAGCCCTCTAAAGGGGTGATCCAGATTTTATGAGTAGAAGGAAATGAATACATATTATTAATAGGTGCTTAACACAAAATAACAGAGATACAGTAAAATTGGTTTTCTATTCAATAAGGAAATAAGCTGAAACTGTAAAATGCAGCGGAAATAAGCTTGTTGGAATGGTGGCAGCTTATCTCTGAGAAGAGATGTGACGGTTGCGCTCATTCGCAAGAAGATGATTACAATGAGGCTCTAAAGGCCTTTTTACAATAAACAGGAATGCAAAAAACCCTAGACATCCAAAAACCTAACCCTACGAGATGAAGTGCCAAAAGTCATGTGGGCCCCGTTTGGGTAAGTTAGTACATCAACTTCCCAGGGTTGTAACTTTTGCATACGATATTTGTTTTAGGCGTATGGTATCCCGTTGGAAAGGTATTGTCGAGGAGATTCATTTTGGGGGCGCAATAATTCCTTTGACTGTCATTGAGAAGCTCAATCCTGAAAAACCTTCATTTAGGCCCTCAAAATGGTCTCGGAAGTTAAAACTGCTAAAAATAGTAAATTGCCAAAATTGTCATAAAATTGTTTTGAGCCAGTTGGAAGAGGTGGGTGGCCACCGATATCCACCTGGATCAATCCTCCCTCCTTATGAAGCAATGGTCTCCATTGCATTGAGTTCCCCAATCAGATGAGGAAATTTCTGTTGAATTTGGCCCCGGGTGAGCCACTTGCCTTGGTGCAGGAGATGCCCTACTTTGACGACTCGATAAAGCTATATCCTTTGTTGTCGAGTGCCCTTGATCTATGTGTCCACAATCTGATCGTTGGATGCATGTTATATGCAGTCTGCGTTGAGATTTTCTAGTGTCAGCTACTCTGCTACGTCTGAGGTGTCCAATAATGGTGGGAAATAAGGGCGAAGGAGATCCACGTTGAACACTGGGTGCAGGCCAAGGAAAGGAGGAATGTTGAGCTCAAAAGAATTATCCCCCGTAGCCTTGGTGATGGTGTACGGACCATAACGGAGTGGGTGAATCTTTTGATGGGGTCATGTAAGGCGTTCTTTCTGCAAGTGCAACCAAACTTTGTCACCCACCTGAAACTTATGTGGCACCCAATGTTGATCATGGCGATGCTTGTACTTTTCATTGGACTTATGTAGGATATCCTGAACCTATTGGTGGATGTCTTGGTTCTGCTCAATGAACCGGGTGGCTTTGTCAGCTTCAATTGGAGTAGGAGATGAGTCGGTTGAGGTGACTGCAAGGGGAAGTGCAACATCTATGGGACTCAATGATTGGAATCCCAACCCCACCTGAAAGGGGTTATGGTCGGTTGAGCTATGCAAGGCTCAGTTGTAGCTATGTTGGACATAGGGAAGGCTCTCATTCCATGTGTGAGGGTACTTTGAATTATACATGCGAAGGATATGCACAATTATTCGATTGACGACCTCGGTTTGGCCATCTTTCTGGGGGTGGAAGGTCGTGGATTTGGTGAGCTTGGTGTCCAGCAGTGACCAGAGGCTCGACCAGAATGTGCTGAGAAATCGACTGTCTCAATCTGAGACAATGGTTTGTGGGATTCCAAAATGTACCCAGACTCGTTCAAAGAAGAGCTTGGCAGCGGCCTCTGCTGTGATGTTCTTCTTGCAGGCAACCAGAATCATCATCTTAGAAAAGCGATCAACAACCACAAAAACACAATCATTTCCCCGCTTGGTGGATGAGAGGCCCGACATGTAGTCCATTGAGATGGATTCCCATGGCCTATCAGGAGTAGGAAGAGGGGTGTACAGGCCTTGTTTCTTAGTGGTCGGTTTGGCAATAACGCAGGCAGTGTAGGACCTTCTATACTTGTTAACCTCCTATTGAAGTTTCAGCCAGTAGAAATGTTTTTGTAGCATCGCAATTGTCTTTTCGATGCCGAAGTGTCCTGCCACCTGACTGTAGTGGGCTTCCCAGATCATCTTCACTCGCTCACTTGATGGAACACAGATATGGCCCAGACGACACAACAACCCATCCTGAAGATGGAAATTATCGACAAATGCGTTTGCACCCAACATTTGGTACGTGGCAAAGTCTGATTCTATCTCATAGAGTTGGGGCCATCCAAAGGTCTCATGGCCACAAGATTCTAGCACTGTGGTGAGTGTCGTGACTGGCAGTCTACTGAGGCAATCAGTGACGTGATTGGTGCTTCATATTTTATACTTGATGTTGAGGTGGAATTGTTGCAAGTATGTGGACCACTTTTGATGGTGATCATTCTGGAATTTTCCTTATGTCTTCATGAACTACAGTGGATTATGATCAGTGTGGATGGTTGTATCCTTCCCAAGAATGTAATGTCTCCACTGGCGGCAGGATTTCACAATGGAGTTCATTTCTTTGTCGTAAGTAGGGTACTTACGGAAAGCATCTGATAGTGTCTCGCTATGATAGGCCACGGGGTGGCTGTGCTGAGTGAGAATGGTGCCTACCGCATAGTCTGAAGCTTTTGTCTCGATATCAAAGGGTTGTTGCAGGTATGGTAGTGAAATTACTGGACCTGAGCACAATCGTTGCTTCAAATCTTCGAACGCTTGTTATTGGGACTGGCCCTACACAAATTTCACCTTTCCACCACGCCTGGTTATTTGGCTAAGGGCCCATGTAATATGGGAGAATCCCAACACGAACCTGTTGTAGTAATTGGCAAGGCCCAAGAAGCTCTGAAGCTCAATGAGTGTGGTTGGGGCTGGCCAGTCATGGATGACTTGGATCTTGGTTGGATCCACATGTATGCCATGATGATCAATTATGTATCCCAGGTAATGGACCTTGTTCATGCCGAAGGAGCATTTTTCCAAGTTGGCATATAGCTTCAGCTGTCGCAGTGTGTGCAGAACCTATTGAATATGTTGCAAGTGTTCAGCCCAAGTCTTGCTGTAAATGAGAATGTTATCCAGATACACCACTACAAAAGTATCGGTGAATGGTCGCAGGATATCGCCCATCATCCTCATGAAAGTGGTTGGAGCATTTGTCAAACCAAAGGGCATGACCAACCATTCAAAAAGGCCTTCCTTTGACTTGAAGGTGGTTTTCCATACATCTGTATGTTCTATCAGGACCTGGTGGTATCCAGACTTCAAATCAATCTTACAGAAGTATTTGGCCCCTGTGAGTTGATCGAGGAGTTCATCTATTCGGGGAATCGGGTACCAATTTCCGACTGTGATTATATTCAGAGCCTGGTAATCAATACAAAGTCGCCAGGTTCCATCTTTCTTATGTACCAGCACGATTGGGCTCTCGCAAGGTGATGAGTTGGGACGGTTGTGCCCCTTGTGGAGTAGTTCTTGGATCTATCACTTGATCTCCTCATTCTCTAACACAAAGCGACGATAGACTGGCCCATTGGGCAGCGAGGGTCGGATCAATGGGGTGCTTGACCTAGCAGTGCAGAGGTACCCAGGTAGGTGAGGAGAAGATATCTGAGTATTCTTCCATGACCTTATCTACTTGATTATGCTGTGTGGAGAGGTCAGTTGTAGAGACCCTGGATGTGGCTATGATCTTTCGCTTATTCCGAGAGTGATTCACAAAGAAGAGAAACTTCTCCATCTGAGAGATGACCTTCCTGCATTACTTAGCATAGAACAAGGAAATAGCACTAGGTGGGACTGCCTTAGGTATCATGTACAATTTCCTGTTCAAAGTAATAATAACACTACGAGGCCTAGACTCAAATATAGCATGACGTTTCCATAAATAAGGTTGGCCCAAAAGAACATCACAAACTTTGAGAGGAGAAACATCACACAATACCTTGTCTTTGAAGGGCTTGATGTCGTACGACAGTCGACACTGTTGGCTGACGCAGAGATCACTTCCTTGGAGGAGCCATCCAATGGTGTAGGGCTGTGGGTACGGTGTTGTCAGCAGGGCTAGACGCTTGATGACCTCTGTTGAGATGAGGTTCTTCTGGCTACTGCTATCCATGATGAAGTGCAGTAGGGTGCCTTTTACCCACATCTGTGAATGGAAGAGGCGTTCTCCTTCATCTGGCTCATCTGGTTAAACAGGATGGAGCTTGGTGGTAGCAACGGTGGCACTGGGTTCCATGTCAATGATCCATCATCCCCTTTTTGGTTCTGACTCAAAGTCTGAACCCGCATCTGAGTCAGAATCTTTCACTTCGGCCACCATTGACTGCTTTGAGCGGTAGTCAGCAGTGTTATGCCAAGGGCTCTTATGGAAGTCGCACCACTTCTCGGTATCTTTCTTTGTCTTTCCAGTGTCCTTCTTTGCTTGCGTCTTGGACTGGTTGTCATGATATTGTCCATATTTTCTCTGTCCTTTGTTCTATGGGTTGGGGCTGCCCTTTCCTGGCTTTTGTTGTGATGGATTCCCAGGCCCAAATTGTCGTGTCTTCTGTTTGAGCTTCTACTTGATTTTGACGGCATATCGGTAGGTCGTGCCCAAGGATGAGATGTCCAAAAATTCCATTTTGGTTTGGCTGTATCTATGCAGAGCGTCACGATACTTGAGCACCAGATTTCGCTCTGAATCTTTGATACCCATCTTGGTGCGCAAGGTATGAAAGATATTGGTGAAATCTGGCACTTCTTGGTCTCTTTCTTGCCGCAATGTGGTCCATTTGGTATACAAGTCGTCATAACTTCTGACAGGGTAGTATTGTTCCTTAATAGCATCCTTGAAGGAATCCCAGGTGGTTGTGACTGTAAATAATGAGGGTTCCTCTATTTCCTTTTGCTCACAGAAATTTTCCCACCAATCTTTGACATGGGGAACAACTTTGAGGAGTGCAAAAGTAATCTTTTCTCTATTCGAAAAGTTATGGATAGAAAAATACCCTTCTAGTAGATTCAACCACTTGTCTACGGCATCTGCGTCTATCTGACCTTAAAATATAGGAATATCAAAGTTTATTTGTACCTTGAAGGGGGTGGTGCCTCCGCTCAAAGAATATGTGTCGCTTGTTGGGAGTCGTCGAAGGATTTGCATGAAACTATACATCATCTCATTCCTTTTGTTGCGTGAGAGATTCCTTAATAAATAGTTTGAAAGGATCTCTTGTCCCATCATATTTCTTTTCTCCTACCATGAGAGGTCACTTGGGTGTGTGAGAGATTTTGTCCTCAAGAGAAACAAGCTCGAGACCCAACTCTTTGTACTCCGACCTCGTTGGGGACATGCATTAAGATGACAAGGAGCAGACCGCTCTGATACCACTGATCCAGAGTTTATGAGAAGAATGAAATGACTACATATTATTAACAGGTGCTTAACACAAAATAACAGAGATAACATAAAACTGGTTTTCTATTCAATAAGGAAATAAGCTGAAACTTTAAAATGCAGCGGAAACAAGCTTGCTAGAATGGTGGCGGCTTATCTCTGAGAAGAGATGTGACGGTTGCGCTCATTCACAAGAAGATGATTGCAATGAGGCTCTGAAGGCATTTTTACAATAAACAGGAATTCCAAACACCCTAGACATCCAAAAACCTAACCCTAGGAGATGAAGTGCCAAAAGTCATGTGGGCCCCGTTTGGGTAAGTTAGTACATCAACTTCTTGGGGTCGTAACTTTTGCATACGACCTTCGTTTTAGGCGTATGATAGCCCATTGGAAAGGTGTTGTCGAGGAGATTCATTTTTTGGTTTCATTCATGCCTTCAAAAATTGAGAAGCTCGATCCTGAAAAACCTTCATTTAGGCCCTCCAAATGGCCCCGGAAGTTAAAATTGCTAAAAATAGTAACTTGCCAAAACTGTCAGAAAACTATTTTGAGCCAGTTGGAAGAGGTGGGTGGCCTCCGGTGTCCACCTGGATCAAGAGGGGGCACAAAAAAACATTTGTAAATGATGAAAATTGTCTCCTAGAACTGTAGAGGCCCAGGGAGAAAGGGAAAAAAAGAAGTCGGAAAGTTAATAAGAGTAGAAAATCCCCTAATCCTTCTACTCCAGGAGACTAAGATGAGGGAGTAGGAAGATCTTCAGGACATGCAAAGAATCTGGAAATTTAAAAAAGGCAAAGCCATAACTGCAAGAGGCAGATCAGGCGGCTTATGCACAATGTGGAATATAGATGTTTTGAAACTAGTGGACTATTTTCAAGCTCCAAATTGGTTGATGGTAACACTCTCCATGATTTCCACAGGTATGACTCTCTCTATTATCAATGTCTATATGCCAAACAATTATTGGGAAAAATCTGAGTGTTGGGGTTCCTTTTTATATTTAGCAAAAGGAAACCTACCCCAGAACCTTATTATTGCGGGAGATTTTAACATCACAAGAAGTCTCAAAGAAAAACGAGGGGGATCCATAGTGAGAGATCAATTTAGGGAAAAAATGGATGATCTCATCTAGGATTTGGATCTTTTTTATGTTCCCCTCATTAAGGGTTCTTATACCTAGAATAATAAAAGGGCAGGGCCTCGACACATTGCTGCTAGGTTGGATCGTTTCTTAATCAACAACTCCTTTCTCAACTTGCCTGGAAAAAATTTCTTCTTCAATCCTCCCATGGGAGAGCTCGAATCATCACCCAATAACTCTAACCTTTTCTCATGAGATTAATTGGGGTCTCATTCCTTTCAAGCTCAATCTAATGTGGATGGATCGTCCTGATTTTTTTCCCCTAGTCTCTCGCACGTGGTGCCAATGGGTTTCAATCTCCCCAGTGTACATTTGGGAGCAGAAGCTAAATCTCACCAAATTTGCCCTCAAATATTGGTATAAAAGCTTTGCATGCCCTCACCACTTCAAAGTAATGGAAAAAAAGAAAAAACTTGAAGAATTTCAAGAGGAAATTGAAACAAATGAAGTTCAGCAGACCAATCTAATTATGGAGCATGAGGCACATATAGAGTACATTTGTGCCTTATCGAAAGAAGAATCTATGTGGAGACTAAAGTATAGAAGCTTGTGGCTACAAGCAGGAAACAAAAACATTTTCTTCTTCCACGGACAAGCTAAAGCAAGGCAATGGATAAACCAAGTAACTGAAATAAAAACTCAGTCTAGAGAAATTATAAGTGACTTTCATCAAATAAAACAACAAGCAACAAAGCACGACATTGAGTTGTACTCCTCGGAGGGAGACATAGACAAAGATATGAGTAACCTCTTTCTCTCCCATACTCCACATATGATAATAGAAATTGACAATCTCAAGTTAAATAAGCCAATCAAAGAAGATGAAATCTTTAAAGCTATTAAGCAATTCCATCCAGATAAATCCCCGGGTCCTGATGGGTTTACCCTTCATTTTTATAAAAGATGTTGGTATATAATCAAATTTGATTTCATCAGAATGCTCATATATATCCAAAAATCAAATAGAATGGGAGGTGCTACAAACTCCTCCTTGGCTCTGATCTTGAAAGAAAAAGGGGATGCCTCCTTTGACAAATTTCAGTCCATTTCTCTTTGTAATGTTTCTTATAAAATCATGTCTAAGATCGTTGTTAATAGACTGAAACCATTTATTAATTCATTGGTCCTCCCCCATCAAGGTGGTTTTGTTGTAGGTAGGCAAATATGGGACAAATTTATTCTGGTTCAGGAGGAAATCCATTCCAGTTTTAGCAGGGGAGAAGTAGCTATGGTTATAAAGATGGACATGGCCAATGCTTTTGATGGAGTCAACCATGACTTTCTCAAGGCAGTTTTGCAAAAATTCAGATTTGATCAAGCCTTCATCTCCTAGATCGGTTCTTGTATTTCTAATCCTTGGATCTCTCCCATGATAAATGGAAGACCTACCCCTTTCTTCAAAGCCTCCAGAGGCTTAAGACATGGTTGTCCCCTTTCCCCCCTACTTTATGCACTCATGGCTTAATCTCTTAGCAGAATCCTGGAATGGGAATGCTCAAATGGATCAATCCCAGGGATCCATATAGCAAGAGGATTCAAGAGAATCAACCACTCCCAATTTGTTGATTACACACTTTTTTCTCAGTGGAGCATCTAAATTCATGGCAAGGAGATTAAAACAAGTCTTGGATAAGTTCACCATTGTTTCAGGAGGCCGCATAAGCAAGACCAAAAGTCAAATCTATGTGTGGAATATCAAGGCCCATTGTCTATTAGGCATTTCTCAAATCCACAACTTCTCTATCTCTAATTAATGGAAATCCTTTAAGTACCTTGGGCTACCCATTTTCTTGAAGTCCCTCCCCGAAGAATATTGGCATATTATTCTATAGAAAGTTAGAGAGAAAATGGAAGCTTGGGGGGCAGTTTGGCTCAATCCTGCATGATGCTTGGTGATAATCAAATCAATACTATCCTCTCTGCCTCTTTTTCAGTTTTCCACTCTTCTGGCACCCGTGGGATTTCAAAACGATATGGCCCAACTCATCTGTAAATTCCTCTAGCAAGGGGGTAAGTCCAACTCAAAAAAATTCCATCTTGTTAATTGGAATACAGTCACGTCTCCCAAGGAGCATGGGGGACTGGGAATAAGGGATCCAGAGATGGTCAACACTGCTCTAGGGGCCAAGTTGCTTTGGATATTAGTAATAGGGAGCAAAGCATGGTGAAAATCAACCATCGTCAAGAAATACAGATTGGGAAATACAAAGTGATGTCTTGACCTTGCTCCAATTTGTCACTCTGGGTCTCCCATCTGGAAACTACTTTAGACCTCCATTCCTTTCTTCAAGGAAAATCTCTCTTTGGTTCCAAGAAATGGAAAATCGATTCTTCTATGGAAATAAATAATCATGGTCTCCCCACCCTTGTATAATATTACAAAAATAGAAGACCTAAAAGGGTGGGTGTTATCGCAACAAAAGTCTTTGTTGCATGATATTTTAGAATGGAATGAGGATGGTTCTTGGAAGGATTGGAAGTTAGGAAATCTCCCTCCTCACTTGAAAAAACAATCTCATCTCCTAGAAAAGACTCTTAAGGGGGAAGCCCCTCTCCACCAGAACATCCAGGACAATAGAGGTTAGGGTGCTACAAGTTATACAGTGAAAGAAGGATATAAAACTCTCCTTGCCAATTCAAGGAACCTGATCCAAACAACCTCGTGGGAGAACATTTGGAACTTGGATGCGCTTCCCAAAATCAGCTTATTTTGTTGGAATCTTGTGTAGGGAAAGATCCTAACAGGTGAAAATATGATGAAAAGAGGGTTTAATGGCTCTTTCCTTTGTGCTCTCTATCAAAGAAGTTAGGAAACAATTCGACATCTTTTTTGGGAGTATGCCTTTTCCAAACAAACTTGGGCTATAGTGTATCAAGAGTTGACTCATCAAGTAAGATAACCTTCTAAATTCAAAAGATTATTGGGAAAATGGGAAAAATACTACCAAGGGTCTTTCCAAGGGAAAGATTTATTTAAGAGACTATGGAAATCTTCCCCCAAATTCATGATTTGGAAGATCTAGCTTGCCCATAATAGAATTATTTTTCAGAATAAAAGGATCCACCCTAAAATTATAGCAAGAAAGGAAATATCCCAATTGGCATATCTCATGAACACCAAAAAGTTGAGCTTGGAGGACCAATCTAGGTGGAGTATAGCCGAAAAAACGTGGATTTTGAAATTTAACCTTCAACACACTCTGCATTCCAAGCCTTCTCAGCAATCATGTTGGCAGCTTCATTCTTCCTCTTTCATTATTGAGAAATGGCTCTCTTCTCATCTTGGGCACACTCTTTGTTTTGATGGAGCATCCAAAGGAAACCCATGGGAGGCAGGTGCGGGGGGAGGGGGTTATTTTTGGGCCCAAAGGAATTATAGACTTTGACTATTACTGGAATTTGGGGACGGAAATAAAAAACAAAGCGAAGGCTTATGCCTTGCTTCAAGGGATTCATTTGGAAAAGCAAAGGAAAATTCAAAACTTGAATGTAGTGGGAGACTCAAAGACGATAATAAGGATAATGATATCGGGCTCCTCACCTCATAACATGAGCCTAAAAATCCTAATAGACAAAATCTGCCTCCTCACTGGATCTATGCATATCAACTATTTCCACGTCCTTCAAAGCAATAATGAAGATGAAGATAAAATGGCCAATAAGGCCATAGGTAAGGCCCCATAACTCAAGGGGGTTTACAAATACAAAAACACAACCCCCTTGCCATGAACCCAGACCTAAGTATGGATCCTGGGGCCCATGAATCTTGGGGAGTGACGCATGGTTGGCCAACACGAAACATGTACTCAACTGCATGGAAATGGACAAGAAGGAGAGATTTAAATTGGAAGATGGTTAAATGATCAAGCTCTGGA
>JASDQU010108534.1:153386-165592 GCA_032191745.1 Picea mariana
TCACCCTCCATAAACAAATCGTGACATAAAACTGATGGGCGTTGGGCTCTGCTCCTGCAAGCAATCCAGGAGTGAATTCTAACGCTAACAGAACACAGATATGGCCCAGACGACACAACAACCCATCCTGAAGATGGAAATTATTGACAAATGCGTTTGCACCCAACATTTGGTAGGTGGTGGCGAAGTCTGATTCTGTCTCATAGAGTTGGGGCCATCCAGAGGTCTCATGGCCATAAGATTCTAGCACCGTGGTGAGTGTCGTGGCTGGCGGTCTGCTGAGGCAATCAGTGACGCGATTGGTGCTTCTTATTTTATACTTGATGTTGAGGTGGAATTGCTGCAAGTATGTGGACCACTTTTGATGGTGATCATTCTAGAATTTTCCTTATGTCTTCATGAACTACAATGGATTATGATCAGTGTGGATGGTTGTATCCTTCCCAAGAATGTAATGTCTCCACTGGCGGCAGGCTTTCACAATGGAGTTCATTTCTTTGTCGTAAGTAGGGTACTTACAGAAAGCATCTGATAATGTCTCACTATGATAGGCCACGGGGTGGCTGTGCTGAGTGAGAATGGTGCCCACCGCATAGTCTGAAGCTTTTGTCTCGATCTCAAAGGGTTGTAGCAGGTCTGGTAGTGAAATTACTGGACCTGAGCACAATCGTTGCTTCAAATCGTCGAACGCTTGTTGTTGGGACTAGCCCTACGCAAATTTCGCCTTGCCACCATGCCTAGTTATTTGGCTAAGGGCCCATGCAATATGGGAGAATCCCAACACGAACCTGCGGTAGAAATTGGCAAGGCCCAAGAAGCTCTGAAGCTCAGCGAGTGTGGTTGGGGCTGGCTAGTCATGGATGACTTGGATCTTGGTTGGATCCACATGTACGCCATGATGATCAATTATGTATCCCAGGTAATGGACCTTGTTCATGCCGAAGGAGCATTTTTCCAAGTTGGAATATAGCTTGAGCTGTCGCAATGTGTGCAGAACCTATTGAATATGTTACAAGTGTTCGGCCCAAGTCTTGTTGTAAATGAGAATGTTATCCAGATACACCACTACAAAAGTATTGGTGAATGGTCGTAGGATATCGTCCATCATCCTCATGAAAGTGGTTGGAGCATTTGTCAAACCAAAGGGCATGACCAACCATTCAAAAAGGCCATCCTTTGACTTGAAGGCGGTTTTCCATACATCTGTATGTTCTATCAGGACCTGGTGGTATCCAGACTTCAGATCAATCTTGCAGAAGTATTTGGCCCCGGTGAGTTGATCGAGGAGGTCATCTATCCAGGGAATCGGGTACCAGTTTCTGACTGTGATTTTATTTAGAGCCTGGTAATCAATACAAAGTCGCCAGGTTCCATCTTTCTTATGTACCAGCATGATTGGGCTCCCGCAAGGTGATGATTTGGGATGGTTGTGCCCCTTGTGGTGTAGTTATTGGATCTGTCGCTTGATCTCCTCATTCTCTAACACAGAGCGACCATATACTAGCCCATTGGGCAGCAGGGGTCAGATCGATGGGGTGCTTGACCTGGCAGTGCAGAGGTACCCAGGTAGGTGAGGAGAAGATATCTGAGTATTCTTCCATGACCTTATCCACTTGATTATGCTGTGTGGAGAGGTTAGTTGTAGAGACCCTGGATGTGGCGATGATCTTTTTCTTATTCTGAGAGTGACTCACAAAGAAGACAAACTTCCCCATCTGAGAGATGACCTTCCTGCATTGCTTAGCAGAGAACAAGGAAATAGCACAAGGTGGGACTGCCTCAGGTATCATGTACAATTTCCTGTTCAAAGTAATAATAACACTACGAGGCCTAAACTCATATATAGCATGACGTTTCCATAAATAAGGCTGGCCCAAAAGAACATCACAAACTTTGAAAGGAGAAACATCACACAATACCTTGTCTTTGAAGGGATTGATGTCATATGACAGTCGACACTGTTAGCTGACACAGAGATCACTTCCTTGGAGGATCCATCCAATGGTGTAGGGTTGTGGGTACGGTGTTGTCGGAAGGGATAGATGCTTGATGACCTCTGTTGAGATGAGGTTCTTCTGGCTACCGCTATCCATGATGAAGTGCAGCGGGGTGCCTTTTACCCACATCTGTGAATGGAAGAGGCGTTCTCCTTCATCTGGCTCATCTGGTTAACCAGGCTGGAGCTTGGTGGTAGCAATGGTGGCACTGGGTTCCATGTCAATGATTCATATTCCCCTTTCTGGTTTTGACTCAAAGTCTGAACCCGCATCTGAGTCAGAATCTTTCACTTCGGCCACCAGCAATTGCTTTGAGCGGTAGTCAGCAGTGTTATGCCAAGGGCTCTTATGGAAGTCANGCGGCTTGGACTGGTTGTCATGATATTGTCCATATTTTCTCTGTCCTTTGTTCTATGGGTTGGGGCCACCCTTTACTGGCTTTTGTTGTGAGGGGTTCCCAGGCCCAAATTGTCGTGTCTTCTGTTTCAGCTTCTGCTCGATTTTGACGGCATATCGGTAGGTCGTGCCCAAGGATGAGATGTCCAAAAATTCCATTTCGGTATGGATATATCTATGCAGAGCGTCACGATACTTGAGCACCAGATTTCACTCTGAATCTTTGATACCCAGCTTGGTGCGCAAGGTATGAAAGATATTGGTGAAATCTAGCACTTCTTGATCTCTTTCTTGCCGCAATGTGGTCCATTTGGTATACAAGTCGTCATAACTTCCGACAAGGTAGTATTGTTCCTTAATAGCATCCTTGAAGGAATCCCAGGTGGTTGTGATTGTAAATAATGAGGGTTCCTCTATTTCCTTTTGCTCACAGAAAGTTTCCCACCAATCTTTGACATGGGGAACAACTTTGAGGAGCGCAAAAGTAATCTTTTCTCTATTCGAAAAGTTATGGACAGAAAAGTACCCTTCTAGTAGATTCAACCACTTGTCTACGGCATCTGCGTTCATCTGACCTTAAAATATAGGAATATCAAAGTTTATTTGTACCTTGAAGGGGGTGGTGCCTCCGCTCAAAGAAGATGTGTCGCCTGTTGGGAGTCGTCGAAGGATTTGCGTGAAACTATACATCATCTCGTTCCTTTGTTGCGTGAGAGATTCCTTAATCAACAGTTTGAAAGGATCTCTTGTCCCATCATATTTCTTTTCTCCTGCCATGAGAGGTCGCTTGGGTGTGAGAGATATTTTGTCCTCAAGAGAAACAAGCTCGAGACCCAACTCTTTGTACTCCGACCTTGTTGGGGACATGCATTAAGACGACAAGGAGCAGACCGCTCTGATACCACTGATCCAGAGTTTATGAGAAGAATGAAATGACTACAGCTTATTAACATGTGCTTAACACAAAATAACAGAGATACAATAAAACTAGTTTTCTATTCAATAAGGAAATAAGCTGAAACTTTAAAATGCAGCGGAAACAAGCTTGTTGGAATGGTGGCGGCTTATCTCTGAGAAGAGATGTGACGGTTGCGCTCATTCACAAGAAGATGATTGCAATGAGGATTTGAAGGAATTTTTACAATAAACAGGAATTCCAAACACCCTAGACATCCAAAAACCTAATCCTAGGAGATGAAGTGCCAAAAGTCATGTGGGCCCCGTTTGGGTAAGTTAGTACATCAACTTCTTGGGATCGTAAATTTTGCATACGACCTTCGTTTTAGGCGTATGATAGCCCGTTGGAAAGGTATTGTCGAGGAGATTCATTTTGGGGGTTCAATCATGCCTTCAAAAATTGAGAATCTGGATCCTGAAAAACCTTCATTTAGGCCCTCCAAATGGCCCCGGGAGTTAAAACTGCTAAAAATAGTAAATTGCCAAAATTGTCAGAAAACTATTTTGAGCCAATTGGAAGAGGTGGGTGGCCTCCGATGTCCACCTGGATCAAGAGGGGGCACAAAAAAACGTTTGTAAATGATGAAAATTGTCTCTTGGAACTGTAGAGGCCCAGGGAACAAGGGAAAAAAAGAAGAAGTCAGAAAGTTAATAAGAGTAGAAAAGCCCCTAATCCTTCTACTCCAGGAGACTAAGATGGAGTAGGAAGATCTTCAGGACATGCAAAGAATCTGGAAATTTGGAAAATGCAAAGCCATAACTGCAAGAGGCGGATCGGGCGGCTTATGCACAATGTGGAATATAGATGTTTTGAAACTAGTGGACTATTTTCAAGCTCCAAATTGATTGATGGTAACACTCTTCATGATTTCCACAGGTATGACTCTCTCTATTATCAATGTCTATATGCCAAACAATTATTGGGAAAAATCTGAGTGTTGGGGTTCCTTTTTATATCTAGCAAAAGGAAACCTACCCCAGAACCTTATTATTGCGAGAGATTTTAACATCACAAGAAGTCTCAAAGAAAAACGAGGGGGATCCATACTGAGAGATCAATTTAGGGAAAAAATGGATGATCTCATCTAGGATTTGGATCTTTTTTATGTTCCCCTCATTAAGGGTTCTTATACCTAGAATAATAAAAGGGCAGGGCCTCGACACATTGCTGCTAGGTTGGATCGTTTCTTAATCAACAACTCCTTTCTCACCTTGCCTGGAAAAAATTTCTTCTTCAATCCTCCCATGGGAGAGCTCGAATCATCACCCAATAACTCTGACCTTTTCTCATGAGATTAATTGGGGTACCATTGCTTTCAAGCTCAATCTAATGTGGATGGATCGTCCTGATTTTTTTCCCCTAGTCTCTCGCACGTGGTGCCAATGGGTTTCGGGCTCCCCAGTGTACATTTGGGAGCAGAAGCTAAATCTCACCAAAGTTGCCCTCAAATATTGGTATAAAATCTTCTCATGCCCTCACCACTTCAAAGTAATGGAAAAAAAGAAAAAACTTGAAGAAGTTCAAGAGGAAATTGAAACAAATGAAGTTCAGCAGACCAATCTAATTATGGAGCATGAGGCACATATAGAGTACATTTGTGCCTTATCGAAAGAAGAATCTATGTGGAGACTAAAGTATAGAAGCTTGTGGCTACAAGCGGGAAACAAAAACATTTCCTTCTTCCACAGACAAGCTAAAGCAAGGCAGTGGATAAACCAAGTAACTAAAATAAAAACTCAGTCTGGAGAAATTATAAGTGACTTTCATCAAATAAAACAACAAGCAACAAAGCACGACATTGAGTTGTACTCCTCGGAGGGAGACATAGACAAAGATATGAGTAACCTCTTTCTCTCCCATACTCCACATATGATAATAGAAATTGACAATCTCAAGTTAAATAAGCCAATCAAAGAAGATGAAATCTTTAAAGCTATTAAGCAATTCCATCCGGATAAATCCCCGAGTCCTGATGGGTTTACCCTTCATTTTTATAAAAGATGTTGGTATATAATCAAATTTGATTTCATCAAAATGCTCATATATATCCAAAAATAAAATAGAATGGGAGGTGCTACAAACTCCTCCTTGGCACTGATCTTGAAAGAAAAAGGGGATGCCTCCTTTGACAAATTTCAGCCCATTTCTCTTTGTAATGTTTCTTATAAAATCATGTCTAAGATCATTGTTAATAGACTGAAACCATTTATTAATTCATTGGTCCTCCCCCATCAAGGTGGTTTTGTTGTAGGTAGGCAAATATGGGACAAATTTATTCTGGTCCAGGAGGAAATCCATTCCAATTTTAGCAGGGGAGAAGTAGGTATGGTTATAAAGATGGACATGGCCAATGCTTTTGATGGAGTCAACCATGACTTTCTCAAGGCAGTTTTGCAAAAATTCAGATTTGATCAAGCCTTCATCTCCTAGATTGGTTCTTGTATTTCTAATCCTTGGATCTCTCCCATGATAAATGGAAGACCTACCCCTTTCTTCAAAGCCTCCAGAGGCTTAAGACACGGTTGTCCCCTTTCCCCCCTACTTTACGCACTCATGGCTTAATCTCTTAACAGAATCCTGGAATGGGAATGCTCAAATGGATCAATCCCAGGGATCCATATAGCAAGAGGATTCAAGAGAATCAACCACTCCAAATTTGTTGATTACACACTTTTTTCTCAGTGGAGCATCTAAAGTCATGGCAAGGAGATTAAAACAAGTCTTGGATAGGTTCACCATTGTTTCAGGAGGCCGCATAAGCAATACCAAAAGTCAAATCTATGTGTGGAATATCAAGGCCCATTGTCTATTAAGCATTTCTCAAATCCGCAACTTCTCTATGTCTAATTAATGGAAACCCTTTAAGTACCTTGGGCTACCCATTTTCTTGAAGTCCCTCCCCGAAGAATATTGGCATATTATTCTATAGAAAGTTAGAGAGAAAATGGAAGCTTGTGGGGCAGTTTGGCTCAATCCTGCATGATGCTTGGTGATAATCAAATCAGTACTATCCTCTCTGCCTCTTTTTCAGTTTTCCACTCTTCTGGCACCCGTGGGAGTTCAAAACAATATGGCCCAACTCATTTGTAAATTCCTCTAGCAAGGGGGTAAGTCCAACTCAAAAAAATTCCATCTTGTTAATTGGAATACAGTCACGTCTCAAAAGGAGCATGGGGGACTGGGAATAAGGGATCCAGAGATGGTCAACACTGCTCTAGGGGCCAAGTTTCTTTGGATATTAGTAATAGGGAGAAAAGCATGGTGAAAATCAACCATCGTCAAGAAATACAGATTGGGAAATACAAAGTGATGTCTTGATCTTGCTCCAATTTGTCACTTTGGGTCTCCCATCTGGAAACTACTTTAGACCTCCATTCCTTTCTTCAAGGAAAATCTCTCTTGGGTTCCAGGAAATGGAAAATCGATTCTTCTATGGAAATAAATAATCATGGTCTCCCCACCCTTGTATAATATTACAAAAATAGAAGACCTAAAAGGGTGGGTGTTATCGCAACAAAAGTCTTTGCTGCATGATATTTTAGAATGGAACGAGGATGGTTCTTGAAAGGATTGGAAGTTAGGAAATCTCCCTCTTCACTTGAAAAAACAAGCTCATCTCCTAGAAAAGACTCTTAAGGGGGTAGCCCCTCTCCACCAGAACATCCAGGACAACAGAGGTTAGGGTGCTACAAGTTATACAGTGAAAGAAGGATATAAAACTCTCCTTGCCAATTCAAGGAACCTGATCCAAACAACCTCGTGGGAGAACATTTGGAACTCGGATGTGCTTCCCAAAATCAACTTATTTTGCTGGACTCTTGCATAGGGAAAGATCCTAATAGGTGAAAATATGATGAAAAGAGGGTTTAACGGCTCTTTCTGTTGGGTATGTGTTATATTCTTTGCATGTGTGTGTGTGTGGGTGCGTTAGATACGACAACTGCGTCTGACAATCCTTGCGCGTGGGTGCACCGTTGCGCCGGGCGCTTCCTAGGGGGGTCCTAGGGGGGGGCAAGTATGCCCCCCCTTGGTTACACGCAGCGTTCGGGGCAGCGCCCCGAAATTTTTTTTTTGGGCGGTTTTTGCTATTTTTAGCTAATTTGTAAATTAATCCCGGATTAAGGGATTAGGATTTTGGTATCTATGAAATACCTAAAACAATTGTATATATTGTATGGTGAATGGTGAAATTCGATATAATGAAAATAAGAAAGGTTTTCCCGGTTGAGGGTTTCCGGTAAAAATCTCTGTGTACTCTGTGTATGAGCCATTGATTAATTACTGTATTTCTTAAGAATCTATATGCATTGCTTTACTTCGCAGGTTTAAAACTTACACTTTCCTTTGTGCTCTCTATCAAAGAAGTTAGGAAGCAATTCGACATCTTTTTTGGGAGTGTGCCTTTTCCAAACAAACTTAGGCTATAGTGTATCAAGAGTTGACTCATCAAGTAAGATAACCTTCTAAATTCAAAAGATTATTGGGAAAATGGGAAAAATACTACCAAGGGTCTTTCCAAGGAAAAGATTTATTTAAGAGACTATGGAAATCTTCCCCCAAATTCATGATTTGGAAGATCTAGCTTGCCCATAATAGAATTATTTTTCAGAATAAAAGGATCCACCCTAAACTTATAGCAAGAAAGGAAATAGCCCAATTGGCATATCTCATGAACACCAAAAGGTTGAGCTTGGAGGACCAATCTAGGTGGAGTATAGCCGAAAACACGTGGATTTTGAAATTTAACCTTCAACACACTCTGGGTTCCAAGCCTTCTCAGCAATCATGTTGGCAGCTTCATTCTTCCTCTTTCATTATTGAGAAATGGCTCTCTTCTCATCTTGGGCACACTCTTTGTTTTGATGGAGCATCCAAAGGAAACCCATGGGAGGCAGGTGCGTGGGGAGGGGGTTATTTTTGGGCCTAGAGGAATTAGAGACTTTGACTACTACTGGAATTTGGGGACGGAAATAAAAAACAAAGCGGAGGCTTATGCCTTGCTTCAAGGGATTCATTTGGAAAAGAAAAGGAAAATTCAAAACTTGAATGTAGTGGGAGACTCAAAGACAATAATAAGGATAATGATATCAGGCTCCTCGCCTCATAACATGAGCCTAAAAATCCTAATAGACAAAATCTGCCTCCTCGCTGGATCTATGCATATCAACTATTTCCACGTCCTTCAAAGCAATAATGAAGATGAAGATAAAATGGCCAATAAGGCCATAGGTAAGGCCCCATAACTCAAGGGGGTTTACAAATACAAAAACACAACCCCCTTTCCATGAACCTGGACCTAAGTATGGATCATGGGGCCCACGAATCTTGGGGAGTGACGCATGGTTGGCCAACACGACACATGTACTCAACTGCATGGAAATGGACAATAAGGAGAGCTTTAAATTGGAAGATGGTTAAATGATCAAGCTCTGGAAAGTACCATAGAGCCATCATGAATATGGGTGGTGAATATCCTTATAAAGGTGTTCTCGTGTGCTTCAGACTGGAGGCTACAGGTGCAAATAATGAGAGGATAAGAAGAAGTGTCTAGATGGAGATGGTTAGATCAGCAGGGATCTGCACATGACCTTCGCTGCCCTATGAACACATTTGGAACGAGGTATATCAGATGGATGAGGTACTATCCAATTCTATTTCTCAATGCTCATGTCAATTTCCTTCGTACTCATAATTTCTCAGGATTTGCGGCAGCATCATGAAGGCTTATGGTGGGAGCCAAATTAGGAATTTTTATAATGATTATGACCCCTCACTTTTGGCCTTTGCAAGTTTACCTAGGTGGGCTAAGTGGCTTCTTCCCAGCTTTTTGTGGTGGTGAGACTCTCTCTTCCTAGGCGAGACTTTCAACCTTGCATAGTTTCGAAGCCTTCTAAACGTTGCTCTATATCCCTCTCCGGTATTAGCTAGTGTTCCCTTTGTTTCCCCCCGACACTATGAAGAACAAGAGTGGCTTTGTTTTCTATCATCCAGAGCCTACTTTCGCTCTACTGCATTAGATAGTGCTTTCTTTCCCCCTTCATAGTTATGACATTGTCCAGTTTGGCTTCGACGAAGGAGCATGGATACTAAGGGATGCAAAGCATGAAAAGGTCAGTTTGACCCTGAGACCAAGTGCATTGAGTGTCAAAAGCTAAAAATCAAATTCGGAGCCATCAGTTCCACAGTCTCTTTTGAGCTTGAAACATTGTCTCAACATCGCCTTATCATTGGGCAGCTACATGATGAAATTTTTGCACAATGAAGTCAGATTGAGGATCGCCAATTTCACCTTGAGCAGTGCGAGAAAAACCATGGGCAGGCCTCCACCACCGTTAACAACTAGAACGCATCAAGGAATGTATCAGAAGCCTCAATGTGCCCGATCCCATACCTCAACGAGCTCGTTGAAGCAGCTTGGGAACAATAAGGAACTCAAGCAATCAAGCATGAACCTGGTAGTTGATTTCCTCTAAAATTGTATGGTCATGTTTTGTTTATATATTTTTATTAACGGTATTTTTTATTGGTTGTATACCTCTCAGATTAGAAGTAGTATACGTTTTGGGGCAGTTCTTAAGAACCCAGACATAATTTTTGTAAACTCTAGATTAGCCTCTAACTATGAAGGTCTATGTGACTTTTTGAGGCTATCATTTTGTATCTCATTGGTCTTGACCACACACCATTTTAATGAAAAAAAATACCTTTTAAATGATTTTTTTTTGTTATTGAAAGTCTCACGGGTCTCATTGACCATGGCTCTGAAAATGCTTCCTATAGTTTATATATAACCTGATTCTTGGAGTCGTTGGATTTATTTTTTTTATTTTAAGTGGAAAGTGTGTCTATACGTTCTTTCCATTATATCCCTCAAAGATTTGTAAAAAAATTTGCCCCTCTCCTTAACTTCAAGCACCACTCCAGATGAATTAATGACCAATTCATCATCATCATTCACATCCTTAAGAATTTTTGTCCTCTTAGGATGAGATTACATTCCATTGCTATCTATCCCTGCATTACATTAAAAAAATGTGAAATCGAGTGTTTAAAACTTGTTAGCGCTTAATGTTAAGAAATTCATTTTTAGTAAAAGGTCAAAGAAAAACTTCATGTTGATTACCTTTCGATCCAACTAATTCCTCTCTTTGCAACATTTCCATAAATATTTTACGCTATTTTGCACTTAGATTGTAAACAATCTTATCAAGTTTCTTCAAGTTTTTGCTCTGCATGACACACATTAATCAATACACATCATTAATTTAAACTTACAAATACTTCAAATATATTAAAAAAATTGTTGGGATGAGCTATCATTTCACTCGTTGCAATAAGATGTTTTCCTTGAACTTGTATCAGCCATTTTGAATTAAAAAAAATCATGAATCATCAGATATATAAATTATGAAATTTTTATACAATCTAATATGTCAATGCACATGATTAAATAGAATGCCCGAGGGTGTCAAACATATATTTGCATCGGTGCATACTATTAATCATTGTGCACCACTAACATGTACACATATGATACTAAAATCAATATTTTTTATATTTTTTACCATTCGGTGATTTTGACAAATATATGTGCCCTAGTGTGTTTTTATGTATAGTGAGCACTAGGGCGATATTGTTGTACAGTGTGCCATAATGTGTTTTTCTATACAGTGAGCACCGAGGCAATATTGTTGTACAGTGCGCATCGCATACTGCATAAAAACAATTTGATAAAAAAACTGATAACTACAGGGATTGGGATCCAATGCAATGAGTGGTAGCATTGCAATAGATACCAAACACGCCATATACAACTAAATAAACCCTATAAAAATATATTGCCTAAAAAAATAAAATATGCTTATAAAATATAGAGAGGGGAACCAAAATAAACAATAAGAAAGCTAGGGCTTCCAATGTCAAAGGTAACTATGAAACACTTTTATTTATTTATTAACATGCATTGAAAATAGATTGAATCAAATAGGGAAGGATTGAGATGATCAGTAGAATGAAATTACATACCTGAAATTTCTCCTCTGCAGATTTGTATGTGCCCTATGGTGATCCCTTCCAAATTTGGCCCTTAAAAAATCTGCCCACTCTAAAGTCTTTGGTGGTAAATTTCTCTTCCACAAATCTTCCCTCTAAATTCTACCTAAAAATTAAATAATGAATAGTGTTTTCATTTATAAACATACATTTCAAAAAATGAAATTCCCGCTCTTTTTTTTGTTGTGTTTTTTCATTGTATATACTGTACCGATGTGCCATAAAGTGCATTGTTACACTTTGTATGTAAAAACACTTAGTAAACTAAAATTTGAAAAATTAAATTTGTTGTCAAATCGGTGTGCCACATAATGCGCACTTGTGCACTATATATGTAAAAACACACTGATACCAATTTTATCAACAAAATAAAAATGCAAACCTCCGCAATTAAAATTTATGAATATTTTTCTTGGGGGAGGCTCTAACGGAGGTCACAATTTGTTATGTTTCATAGTGTAGCACACTGGTGCGTTCTATAGATACAAACTCCCCGATGTGTAAGAAAATAATTCAAAGCACCGGTAACTTTTAATATCAAATTTATGCACATATTGATGATGGTTTTGGCTCAAATACATGGAAAAAAAGGTTATAATATCAAATGGTCAATTCTTCATATTCGAGCCCATTCCATATCATTGCAAGTTTGTTAACTTCTCCCCCACCGTTTGAAGTAAGTCTAGATTTTATTTATAATTCAATTATCTAATTGAATTTATGTCATTTTATGCATGTGCATTTGAATAATTGTTCATTGAATTTTATAGGATCGTAATTCAAGATCGACTTTAGATGCACAA
>JASDQU010108535.1:23161-35607 GCA_032191745.1 Picea mariana
AGACAGAGATGATCCATCCCCTCCCTTCTACACATCCTTGAACATACATGATAAAGTGTTTCATAATTGCCTCATGGATTCAGGAGCTTCCCACAACCTTATGACCAAAATAGTCATGGAAAAATTGGGACTGGAAGTGACAAAGGCTTATCACGATTTGTACTCTTTTGATTTAAGGAGGGTGCAATGCCTTGGAGTCATCAAAGACTTGGTGGTCTCTTTATTTCAGTTGCCAATGAAGAGTGTGGTCATGGACATTGTAGTAGCTGATGTTCCCCCCAAGTTCGGCATGTTGTTGTCAAGATCTTGGATTAGAAAACTTGGAGGAACATTACAGATGGATCTCACATATGCCACCATTCAAGTCTTTGGGGGGAACACAGGAGGTTGTACAGAGAAGCTCATCTGGCCTACATTGTCAGTGATGAAGCAGACCCCACTAATCACCCCATCTTTGCACTTGACACTGATTGGGGGTCTAGTTTATTGCAGATCACTGAGACTCCTAAAGCCCCTTTTCAAATCAGAAAGCAACCCATATTTAATCATGAGGTACCTCCTCCAACCACCTTTGTTTGGAAAATGTTCTTCGACGGAGCTTCTTCTAGTGAAGGCGCTGGCGCTGGATTGGTTCTTGTGTCCCCTTGGCAGGAAACCATATCCCTGTCATACAAGCTAGAATTTCAAGCTACCAATAATGTGGCAGAATATGAAGCTCTTTTTTCTGGGTATGATGGCTGCAAAAGAAATGGGAATCAAAGAGGTAGCAGTGTTCAGAGATGCTGGGTTGATAATCCATCAAGTCAGAAATTCTTATCGGGCTAAGCATCCTTAGCTCAGGAGTTACAAAAATGAAGTGTGGGACCTAATTGATAATTTTTTCTCAGCTTTCAACATTTCTTTTATTCCAAGAGAGGAAAATACTTTGGCTGATTCCTTATTTGTCTTAGCTAGTCTATTCAAGATCCCTCTGTCGCCTAAGATCAAATATGAGGTTGAGATAAGATACAGGCCATCTGTTTCGAACAATATCAAGCATTGGAAGGTATTTGAAGACGATCTTGAAATCGAAAAATTTCTTCAGTCTGTCGACGAATTTTCTGCATTGCACTTTGATCAGGATCCTGATCTCGAAAGTCACCCTCACCCTGAGGTATTTTTAAATAAAATTTCTAATCACCATATTATTCATCTACCTAGCAATCACATTCTGAAGGGACTGGTCCCTTTAGAAAGGTTGTTCTATGGGAATGATGTGGTAGTAAAGGGTGGGGTTTCAAATGGATATGATGATACAATGGAGTGCAACATCGACACACAGGAGGAGCCTAAGTTTTTTAAGTTATTAAGCGGTTTGACCAAAGAACAGAGGGTCGAATATACCGAGTTATTAAGGGAATTTGTTGATGTGTTTTCAGAGACCTATGAAGACCTCAAGACATATGACATAGTATTCATTGAACACAAGATCCCACTGAAGGGAGAGGAAAATCCATTTAGGCAGAAGCTAAGATAGATAAATCCCATGTTGTTGCCCATCATGGAGAGAGAAGTGAAGAAGTTGTTAGATGGCCAAATCATTGTCCCCTTAAGATATTCTGAGTGGGTGGCCAATTTGGTCTCGATGAGGAAGAAAAGTGGATAAATCAGGCTCTGTGTTGATTTTAGGAACCTGAACAGGAGCTCAAAGAAAGAAAACTATCCCTTGCCCAACTGGAACACATATTGCAGAGGGTAACTGGTGCATCTAGGATATCCATGATTGATGGTTTTTCTGGCTATAATCATATATCAGTCATGCCTGAGGACAGAGAAAAAATAGCCTTCACCACTCCTTGGGGCACGTTCATGTATGCCAAAATGCCTTTTGGATTAATGAATGTAGGAGAAACATTTCAGCGAGCCATGGACATAGCCTTCATCGGAGAGAAAGATCAGTTTGTGGTGATCTATCTGGATGACATCACAGTCTTCCCCAGGTCTAATAAAGAGCACCGCTATCACTTGAGGAAAGTTTTCTTGAAGTGCCGGAGGTTTGGCCTTTCCTTAAATCCCAAAAAATCTTTGTTTGCTATGAAGGAGGGGAAACTGTTAGGCCATATAGTATCAGTAGAGGGAGTGAGAATTTATCCCAGTAGGGTAGAGGCAATTCAAACCTTGTCACTTCCCAGGTCTAGAAAGGAAGTTCAGGATTTTTTAGGGAAGATTAACTTTCTGAGGAGATTTGTTTCAAATTTTGTTGAGTTGGTGAAACACATCATAGCCATGCTCAGAAAGGGAAAAGAAGTAAAATGGACTGTTGAACCCAAGGAGTCTTTCGTCCAAATAAAAAGGGCAATGACTGAGGAACCTGTGTTGATCAGTCCTGATTATTCCAAGGATTTCCTAATTTTTTCTTTTGCTTCTTTTGATACAGTAGCAGTAGTCTTATTGTAGAAAAATGAGGGAGGGCGAGAGCAACCCATTTCCTTCTTCAATAAGGCATTACGAGATGCAGAAATCAGGTATGAGATCATGGAGAAGCAGGCCTATGCCTTGGTGAAAGCTCTCAAAGCTTTCAGAGTCTATGTATTTCACTTAAGAGTGACTGCATACGTTCCTTCAGCCTCTATGAAGGACATCCTTATACAGCCTGACATAGATGGGAGAAGAGGTAAATGGATTTCCAAGATCCTGGAGTTTGACCTGGAGATAAAGCCCACCAAGTTGGTAAAAGGGTAGGGTTTAACCAAGCTGCTGGCCGAATCCAATTGCAAGGCTTTGGGGGTTAGCTTCATCAATTCTTGCTCAAGAAATCAGCAAGTTAAGTCGCCCAGCAAAATCTCTCAGGGTGTCTTATTACTAGCAGAATGCACCTGGTATAGAGACATTTTGTACTTTCTGCAAGAGTTGAAGCCTCCTGATGGAATGGGAAAAAGCAAGGAAAGATATTTAAAGCTCAAGGCAGTCAGACATTGCCTTATTGACCAAGTCTTGCACTGGAGAGATCCTCTAGGGGTGTTCCTGATGTGTCTGAATCCACAGGAAGCCCATAAAGTTATGTTTGATTTCCACAACGTCCTTTGTGGAGGGAATCATTTCTGGAAGACCACAGCCCACAAAATTTTTAGGGTTGGGTACTACTGGCCCACCTTATTCACTAATGTCTGAAGAGAAGTTAGAGCTTGCATCAAATGCTAAAGGTTCTCAGGAAAGATGCAGCTCAAATATCTACCACTAAAGCCTGTAGTAGCTTCAACACCCTTTCAACAGTGGGGGTTGGAATTCATTGGGGAAATTCATCCTCCTTCAAGTGGCCAACATAGATGGATCCTGACTGTGATATAATATTTCACCAAGTGGATAGAAGTTTCCCTTACCAGGAGTGCTTCACACAAGGTAATCATCAACTTCTTGGAGGATATCATAGACAGGTTTGGCTGCCCTAGCAGAATTGTCACCAATAATGTTGCTTCTTTCAAGTCTGAGCCTCTGGTTAAGTTCTATGAGTAGTTCAATATTTCACTAATTCACTCCACTCCCTATTATCCTCAAGGAAATGGACTAGAAGAATCTTCCAATAAAATTCTAATCAAACTCATTAAAATATTACTGGAAGACAATAAGAGAGCCTAGGATTCAAAGCTCAAATTTTCTCTATGGGCCGATTGAGTGATAACAAAGAATTCCCTGGGCACCTCACCTTTTCAACTTGTTTATGGGACGGAGGTTGTGTTTCCCACTCAGCTCTCTTTACCTATAGCTAAATTCTTTCAAGATCATGAAGGAGATCCAGACCATATGGTCAGAAGGATTCATCAAGTGGTGGAAGTGCAGCAGATCAGGGAGCAGGTGATGGACATAGCTCGCAGTCATCAGTAGAAGATCAAGCAGGCCTTTGACAGGATGGTCAGGAAGGAGGAATTTGAGCTGGGATATTTGGTGCTTAAGTGGGATGCACCCAGGCAATACAGGGGAAAACATAGCAAGTTTTATGCCCTCTGGATCGAGCCCTTCAAAATCTCTGAAGTAGTCTTAAATAACACGTACATGTTGCATGATTTGGAGGGTGGAGAAGTCTTTAGTGGCCTAGTAAATGGGCATTTCCTGAAGAAATGTTTTGTTTGAGCCTTAGACAATGTAACACCCTGTTTCCCCCAGTCTGTAAAAATAACTATACTGGCCAAGTATTGTGGCAAACTCAGAAATGTGAATGTGTGATGTGAATGGACCTTGTGAAAAGGGTCGATGAATGTAAATAATATTATGAATATATATATTGCAGGACTGCTGAGAGGGGGATGTGCTGAAAAAGAGACCACGATGGCTAAAGAAAGGTGGTGGAAGGCACCTGGAATGGTGGTGTTAACTTCCACCGAAACCAATATCGTATTTGGACTTCACTAGCCCGGAGAACCAAGAGCGGCTCACTGGCCCCAAATTAAATCACTCGCTAGGTTGATAGTAAATGGATCCTCACGAGTAATGAGGGATGGGGGTGAAATGGCCATCTATAGATTCCTCAGACCTGACCACTGTGAGGAAGATCATGCCACATGCAACCTCGCCGAAAAGAGAAAAGGCAGGAATTGTGTGCGATCAAGGGGCAGACACGAGGGAAAGAGGAAGGGAGATCGAAAGAACTCTGGAAAAAAAATACAGAGTGAGTGATAGCAGAGAAGAAGGAGAGTAACCTTCATTCTCGGTCACTGGTGAACAAAGACTTAGTCTCGCAGCATCTTGGTCTCAGCTCAGGGGTGGCTAGTGGTAAATCTGTTGGGAGTCGTTGAGCCTACGATAAGTTGGAAATGAGCACCCCTCTCAGCAGTTGCATCACCTGGTGTTTTTCTGATAAGTGTTATACCTTGTATCTTGAAATTTATATGTTGACATGTATGTTCATAGTTTGTGCAATTATGAATGGTTTCAATATAAGACTGTCTGCATGGTGTTTTGATCAGAAATGATGGTTGCATGTTTTTATTGGAAAGACCACGTATGGCTTATGTTTATATATGTATATATATGATGAACTAATACAGATTTTCAAGTCTTCTCTCATGAGATTTGTTCCTGTGTTTGTCCTACCTGATGCCTTGGATAGATTTCCTCACAAAGGCACCCTTTCGAGACCACTCCCTTACCTTTGAGAAGACCTTCGAGTCTGGTCTTCAAAACCTGGTGTAAATTACCCGAGGACCCGAAGGAGGATGTTATGGTTTAAGTCTTAAAATCTTACACAAGGGAGAATGGTCCTCGTGGACCTTAACATTTCGGCATTTCAGTACCCAGAATACCCAAAGGCGAGTCCCCTTGCACTCGCAAGTGACGAAACCCTGACTTGCGAAATCCTGAATTATTAGCGTGGGGGTAAATTAAGAGATTTTGGAGTTTTGGCACCCGGAGTATCTAGGTGCAAGTTTTCTTGCACTCGCGAGTCCTGAAACCCCAACCTGCGAAATCCTGAAATGGCAGCGTGTGGATAAGTATTGATTAACGGACGAGATCCTATCGGAAGACCTGAGGTCAGTCATGAACATTAGATTGGAGGAAGAAACGAGGCCATTAATGCCTCAACCCCTCCCCTTTTATCTCCGTAAGTAGCAAAGGAATCGGGACCATATATCCCCAGGGTTCGTGGAGGTATTTGGAATTTCTGTTTATAGGACACGTGGTTGTTGGTAATTGTTTTGACATTTCGATACCCAGAAAGACAAAGGGGAAGAACCCTAATCATCGCGAGTCGGAAAATCCCAATAATCGAAACCCTGAAATAGTTTAAGGAATGGATGAGATAGGATAGTTTGACATTTCGGTACCCGGGACACCTAGGGGTAAAAATCCCTTGCACTCGCAAGTCCCAAAATCCTGACTTGTGATATCCTAAAAGGTAGAGTTTGGAAAAGTTATCATATTTCGGTATTTCAACACCTGGGTTACCTAAGAGTGGGCCCCACATGTTCGCCAGTCTTTAAACCCCTGACTCGCAAAATATGGATGGATGAATTCCTGAAATAGTGAAGCGTGTTAGAGGTTGGCGCTTTCGGAGTTTTGGCTCCCGGGAAACCCAAGTACGAGACCTCTTGTCATCGCACATTGTGAAACCCAAAGTATGAAATCTCGAAAAAGTCTAGCATGGGTGAAATCCCGAAAGAACAATACATGTATAGGTTACGAGACTTTGGCATTCGAAAATCGAAATGCTCAAGGGCGTATTCCCTTCTACTCGTATCTCTCGAATTCCTGACTTATGAAGTCCCGAAATGGCTTAACACAGATGGTATTTGGTGTGTTCGTGTTTCAGCACCCGGGATACTTGAGGGTAAGTTTTCTTATGCTCACCAGTCCCAAAAACCCAGTCTGCAAATTCTCGGATTGGACTAAGCAACACATATATACAACTATACGTATGTTAAGGTTTCAGAGTTTTGGCTCTCGAGAAACCTTAGTGCGAGACCTCCTGTCATCGCATATCCCGAATTCCCTAGTATGTTTAGAGTTAGTAAATCGGAGTTCAGTTCCCAGAAGATCCCGATTTGAGACCTTCTGTCATCACATCCCCCGAACTCCTGACTTGCGAAATCCTGATAGGCGAAGTCCTGAAATGTATTCACACACATGGTTTTGGTGTTTCGGCTTTTCGGTGCCCGAGACTCTCAAGGGTAATTCGCTAGTTGCAAAATTTCAATGGATGAAATCTCGAAATGAACAAGGGAATACATGTATCATGAAAGTCGATGAGTACCCTCCGGTAAGGCCTGTGGCCATAACCGCCGATCAGATGAGTGCAGATAAGGGATGATAGGATCTGTATCAGGTCTCATAGGGACTTGGAGAAATTCTATTCCTCGGAGAAAAGAAGAAAAGGCCAAAAAATTTTAAATTCCATAGTGGGTGTGTTATAGACAACTCCTTTGTTTTTGTAAATATTGTCTTTATTGCTTTTATGTTTATTTTTGGCTTAATAAATGACTCCATAGCCCAACAGAAGGAAAATGGAACTATAGAAGGAGTTCCTAGAGCATTGCAGGGACGACTCTATCCCCCATGGAGCCTAATGTTAGCGCCAATTCTTGCAAGTCATGAGCGTCAAGTGCAGCACACTGAAGAAGTCCATTTCGGGCTTCAAATAAAGAGAGCAGGAATTTTGTTTTCAACGTCGAGGATCCATAGATGGATTAGATCAACAGTCATTGGGTAAGTTTGAGTCGCAAAGTTGCACAAGGTCTGGCACATGAGTTCATCTCTTATGGTCAAAATCACAAATGATGAGCCATTTCAGCTACCGAGACTTCAAAGGACAAAGGGGTCGCTCCTCCATTGCATTAGGAATCCCTGCAACTTGAAAAGCAAAATGTAAAAGAGCCTGGGAGCCATTTCGACATTTCGGCTATAGGGACTTCAAAGGACAACAGGTTTCTCTCTTCTGCTGTAGTTCGAAACCTCGAAACGCGAAATGCAAAAAGCACCTAGGAGCCATTTCGACATTTCGGCTATCGGGACTTCAAAGGAAAAAGGGGTTGCTCCTCCACTGCATCGGGTATCCCCGAAACCTGAAATGTGAAATGTAAAAGCACCCAGGAGCCATTTCGGAATTTCTGCTACCGGGACTTCAAAGGACAAAGGGGTCGCTCCTCCACTACATCGAGAATCCCTGAAACCTGAAACACGAAATGTAAAAGTGCCCAGGAGCCATTTAGGAATTTTGGCTACCGGGACTTCAAAGGACAAAGGGGTCACTCCTCCACTACATCGGGAATCCCCAAAACCCAAAACGCAAAATGTAAAATCACCCGGGAGCCATTTCGGCATTTTAGCTATCGAGACTTCAAAGGACAATGGGTTGCTCTCTTCCACTGCATTTCGAAACCCCGAAATGTGAAATGCGAAAAGCGACCAGGAGCCATTTCTGAATTTTGGCTACCGAGACTTCAAAGGACAAAGGGGTCACTCCTCCAGTGCATTGAGAATCCTCGAAACGTGAAATGTAAAAGCGTCCAGGAGCCATTTCGGCACTTTGGACACCGGGACTTCAAAGCACGCGAGGTCTCTCTCTCTTTATGTTTTCAGTCTCGGCCACCCTCCATGGAAAAAGGAGTTAATGAATATTGAGAAGGTGGTTGATACCTTAGCTCAAGCCATGAATGCAGGGCATGGAGGTTTTCGCAGGCAGTCTGCCCAAGATCATGTTGTGTGTAGGTTTTCCTAAAAGAGCCATGCTGATCTGATGTCCTCGACTGACCAGAAGAACCTGCGCATGCTAAGTTAGACTTTAATGTCTTATCTACCCTCCTACTATGAGGGGGGTGAATTGATCTGAGTATATATACTCAATTTTTGTATTTTTGTCAGGATGGATGGTAGAGCAGAGCTCCTGACTGTAATGTTTTAATGAAGCACTGGTTTTCTTGGCTATGTATCTGTATATGAAATTTCCTTTTTTAATGTAAGGAAGCTCTCTTTTTCATCTTGTTTTGATCTCAAACTGAAAGGGTTCATGATTGAATGATTCATATGAATCGTCGTGACTATGTTATGATAAAGGATTTATTATAGCTTTGTTACATTCTTTTAGTGTTTCTGTTTCTTAATATAAGAAGTTCTTGTGTTCAAAGTTTTCTTCTATAGGTTGTTGGAAGCCCGATGCCCACAACAGCCCATCACATTTCCTCACAAAAGTCTTCCTCCTACTCACCCTTATTTCAACTTACTGCCTGAAATTGAACCAAGACCTCATATGCTTGTGCATGCCTGGCCTAGTTTCTGAGTTAGAATGATATTGTTATGAGTTTTCTTCCATTCATCACCCTTTATCAACAAATTATGACAGTCAAACTGATGGGCCTCAGGCTTACTCCTATTGCAATCCAGGAGTGACTTTTGACGCCAACAGGTGTGATTTCCACAAAAGACCTTGGCACAACACCGATGAATGTCGCTCAAAACAATCATTGGCGGTCGAGATCAAAGACAAGGATTCGAAGCCTGATTCTAAATATTATTCTGAAAATAATGGTAAAGGATAGATCATTGACGCAGACCCCACTGCTATTGTCATGACCACAACAATTCAACCAGAAGAACCAATAGATCCTGAAGAGGGGGAGTGCATTTTTCATTCATAGATGTGGGTGAAGGGAACCCCACTACATTTTATTGTTGATAGAAAAATCCAGAAAAACCTCATCTTAGCGGAGGTCATCAAATAGTTGGGATTGTCAACAACACCACACCCGCAGCCATACAACATCGGGTGGCTTCGGCAAAGATGAGATCTTCATGTTAGACAACAGTGTCGATTGTCATATGCCATCTAACCCTTCAAGGATGAGGTATTATGTGATGTTTCCCCACTGGATGTATGTGATGTTCTCTTGGGCCAACCATATATGTGGAGAGGCCATGTTGTTTATGAGTCTCAACCCTGTAGTGTCATTGCTTTGGGGGGTCATCTCTACAGAATACCGGAGGTGGTTCCAACTATTGTTCCACCTAAAAAGTGTCACAAGGTAGTATCTCATAGTGCAATATTCAGATTCTTCACAATCTATTCAAAAGGGGAACAAAAGGACACTGCAACCACTACAGCTTCACCCCAAGCACCTTCTATCCAACAGAAACTGGTCGACAAGGTTATAGAAAAGCACAAAGATTCCTTCTGCACACCATCCTCTCATGTAGCCTGACTTGTTGAACAATGTTATCCTCAATAGGTTTGTGACATACTTCCATAAACTGAGCAGCATGACATCTCCAGCAAGGCAAGCAGCTCACCAAGATGTAGATTCAGCAAACGCTTTTCCCTCTCCCCGGGGAACTCAATGAAATGGATACCATTTCTTCCTAAGGAGGGATTATTGATGCAGGTGGATATTGGTGGCCACCCACCTTTTCCGACTGGCTCAAAACAGTTTTCTGGTAAATTTGGCAATTTACTATTTTTAGAAGTTTTTAACTTTCGGGGGCATTTTGAGAGCCTGAATGAAGGTTTTTTCAGATCGAAGTTTTCAATGATATTGAAAGGAATAATTGATCCCCCAAAATTAATCTCCTTGAAGACACCTTTCCAACGAGCTATCACACGCCTAAAATGGAGATCGTATGCAACAGTTACAACCCCGGGAAGTTGATGTACTCACTTACCCAAACGGGGCCCACATGACTTTTGGCGCTTCATCTCCTAGGGTTAGGTTTTGGATGTCTAGGGATTTTGGAATTCTGATTTATTTTAAAAAGAACTTCAGAGCCTCATTTTAATCATGCTCTTGAGAATGTGAGTAACCGTCACATCTCTTCTTAGAGATAAGCTGCCACCATTCTAGCGAGTCTTTCACTCTGTATTTTTACAGTCTCTATACATTTCTTTCATTAATAGAAATGGTGTATTACTGTATATATGTGTTTATGGTTGCATCTCTGATAAATTTATGTTATATTATTGAATATTTGCAACATCTCTGTGCATTTTTTTGTTATATCTCCACTCTCATTTCGTGCCGAAAATAATCCGGATCAGTGGTATTAGAGCAGGCTGCTCTTGATCATTTTTTCAGTGCATGTCCCCGATGAGGTCCGAGTATAGCAAGTTTGGTCTTGAGCTTGTCTCTCTTGAATAAAATTGCTCTCGCACTCCCAAGAAACTCTCAATGGTGGAAGAAAAGAAAAACGACGGAGCAGACGATCCTATCAATCTGTTGCTTGAGCAAGCTCTCACGTGACAGAGGGACAAAATGATGGAGAATTTTGCCCACATCCTTAAATGCCTATTGATAGCATTAGGCACATCTTCATCAAGCGGCCACTTTGTAGGCACCTCACCTTTCAAGGTACAATTTAATTTTGATATTCCTGTATTTGAAGGACAGATAGATGAAGAAGCCCTAAAAAAATGGTTAACTCTGCTAGAGGGTTATTTCTTTGTTCAGAATTTTTCCAACAAAGAAAATATCACCTTCTCATTACTTAAAGCTCTCCCTCATGTCAAACATTGGTGGGAAAATTACTGGGAGAAAAGTTCCACAGAGGAGTCTAGCATATATGGGGTTGATCCCACTTGGGATTTTTTTGTGGATGCGGTAAAGGAACAGTATTACCCTGTTGGCAACTATGAGGACCAATACATGATATGGACCACACTATGACTAGAGAGGGGCCAAGCAGTTCTGGAGTTAACCAATACCTTCCCTACTTTGCGTACCAAGCTGGGTATTAAAGACTCCAAGTGAAATTTGGTTCTGAAATACCATGGGGCTTTACACAGATACATCCAGACTAAAATAGATTTTCTGGACATCTCATCACTCGGTTATACTTATCGATATGTTGTTAAAACCAAGCATACATTTAAGCAACAAAAAAAATGGGAATTTGGGTCTGCAAATCCACAACAACCAAAGTATGAAAAAGATGGCCCTAGAAAACAGTCTCTTGAAAACCACTCCAAGACACAGGAAAAGAAGGGTCACGGGAAGATAAAGAAGGACACTGAAAAATGGTGTGATTTCCAAAAAAATCCCCTGACACAACACCGATGAATGTCTCTCAAAATAGTCATTGGTGGTCGATATCAAATACAAGGAGCTGAACCCTGATTTAGAATATTATTATGAAAATACTGGTAAAGGATAGATCATTGACGCAGACCCCACTCCTATTGTCGCATATTTATCAATTCAATCAGAAGAACCAATATATCCTGAAGAGGGGGAGCACCTTTTTCATTCACATATGTGGGTGAAGGGAACCCCACTGCATTTTATTGTTGATAGCAGAAGCCAAAAAAACCTCATCTCAGCAGAGGCCATCAAATAGTTGGGAATGTCAACAACACCACACCTGTAGCCATACAACATCGGGTGGATTCAACAAGGACGAGATCTTTGTGTCAGCCAATAGTGTCAATTGTCATAAGACATCCAACCCTTCAAGGATGAGGTATTATGTGATGTTTCCTCACTGGATGTCTATGATGTTCTCTTGGGCCAACCATATATGTGGAGACGCCATGTTGTTTATGAGTCTCGACCCAGTAGTGTCATTGTTACCTTGTGGGGTCATCTCTACAGAATACTAGAGGTAGTTCCAACTATTTTTCCACCTAAAAAGTGTCACAAGGTAGTATCTCATACTGCAAAATTCAGCTTCTTCACAATTTGTTCAAAAGGGGAACAGAAGGACACTGCAACCACTACAGCTTCGCCTCAAGCACCTTCTATCCAACAGAAACAAGTCGGCAAGGTTGCAGTAAAGCACAAATATTCATTTTGCACACCATCCTCTCATGTAGCCCAACTTGTTGAACAGCCTCAGCCTCAACAGGTTCATGACATACTTCCACAAACTGAGCAATGCAACGTCTCCAGTAAGGCAAGCAACTCACCAAGATGCAGATTCGACAAACGCTTTTCCCTCTCCCCCGAGAACTCAATGAAATGGAGACCATTTCTTCCTAAGGAGGGAGGATTGAT
>JASDQU010108535.1:35697-51532 GCA_032191745.1 Picea mariana
ATGAAGGTTTTTAGAGATCAATGTTGTCAATGATATTCAAATTCATAATTGAGCCCCCAAAATGAATCTCCTCGACTATACCTTTCCAACGAACTATCACATGCCTAAAACAGATATCTTATGCAAAAGTTACAACCTTGGGAAGTTGATGTACTCACTTACCCAAACGGGGCCCACATGACTTTTGGCGCTTCATCTCCTAGGGTTAGGTTTTTGAATGTCTAGGGATTTTGGCATTCCTATTAATTTTAAAAAGGCCTTCAAAGCCTCATTGTAATCATCTTCTTGCAAATGTGAGTAGCCCTCACATCTCTTCTCAGAGATAAGATGCCACCATTCTAGCGAGTCTTTCACTCTGTATTTTTATAGTCTCTGTACATTTCTTTCATTAATAGAAATCATGTATTACTGTAAATTTGTGGTTATGGTTGCATCTATGATAAATTTCTTTTATATTATTGAATATCTGCAATATCTTTGTGCATTTGTTTGTTATATCTCCGCTCTCATTTCGTGTCGAAAATAACTTGGATCAGTGGTATCAGAGCAGGTTGCTCTTGATCATTTTTTCAGTCCATGTCCCCGATGAGGTCCAAGTATAGCAATTTTGGTCTCGAACTTGTATCTCTTGAAGACAAACTCTCTCTCACACCCAAGAAACCCTCAATGGAGGAAGAAAATAAAAATGACGGAGAAGACGATCATATCAATCTGTTGCTTGAGAAATCTCTCATGCGACAGAGGGATGAAATGATGTAGAATTTTTCCCACATCCTTAAATTCCTACCAATAGCATTAGGCACATCTCAATGAAGCGGCTACTTTGGAGGCAGCTTGCCTTTCAAGGTACAAGTTAATTTTGACATTCTTGTATTTGAAGGACAGATAGATGTAGAAGCCCTAGAAAAATGGTTAACTTTGCTAGAAGGTTATTTCTTTGTTCACAATTTTTCCGACAAAGAAAATATCACCTTCGCACTCCTTAAATATCTCCCTCATGTCAAACATTGGTGGGAAACTTACTGGGAGAAAAGTTCTACAGAGGATTCTGGAATATATGGGGCCGATCCCACTTGAGATTTCTTTGTGGATGCGGTAAAGGAACAGTATTACCCTGTTGGCAACTAAGAGGACCAGTACATGAGATGGACCACACTGCAACAAGAGAGGGGCCAAGTAGTTCTGGATTTCACCAATACCTTCCATACCTTGCGCACCAAGCTGGATATCAAAGACTCCGAGCGACATTTGGTTCTGAAGTATCGTGGGGCTTTACACAGATACATCCAGACTAAAATGGATTTTCTGGACATCTCATCACTCGGTGCTGCTTATCGATATGTTGTTAAATTGGGTAGAAATTTAAGCACCAGAACAAATGGGAATTTGGGTCTTCAAATCCGCAACAACCAAAGTATGACAAAGACGGCCCTAACAGACAGTCTCTTGAAAACCACTCCAAGACATGTGAAAAGAAGGGTCATGGGAAGACAAAGAATGACACCAAAAAATGGTGTGATTTACACAAAATCCCTTGGCACAACAACGATGAATGTCACTCAAAACAGTCAATGGTGGCCGAGATCAAAGACAAGGAGCCGAACCCTGATTCAGAATCTTATTCTGAAAATACAGGTAAAGGATAGATCATTGATGCAAACCCCACTGCTATTGTCGTGACCGCAACAATTCAACCAAAAGAAGCAACAGATCCTGAAGATGGGGAGGGCCTTTTTCATTCACGTATGTGGGTGAAGGGAACCCATCTACATTTTATTTTTGATAGCGGAAGCCAGAAAAACCTCATCTGAGAAGACGTCATCAAACAATTGGGATTGTCGACAACACCACATCCGCAGCCATACAACATTGGGTAAATTCGGCAAGGACAAAATCTCTGTGTCAGCCAATAGTGTCAATTGTCATATGGCATCCAACCCTTCAAGGATGAGGTATTATGTGATGTCGCCCCACTGGATGTTTGTGATGTTCTCTTGGGCCAACCATATATGTGGAGACGCCATGCTGTTTATGAGTCTCAACCCCGTAGTTTCATTGTTACCTTGGGGGTTCATATCTACAAAATACCAGAGGTAGTTCCAACTATTGTTCCAGCTAAAAAGTGTCGCAAGGTAGTATCTCATACTGCAAAATTTAGCTTCTTCACAATCTGTTCAAAAGGGGAACATAATGACACTGCAACCACTACAGCTTCACCCCAAGCACCTTCTATCCAATAGAAACAGATTTTAAAGGTTGCATCAAAGTTCAAAGATTCCTTATGCACACCTTCCTCTCATGTAGCTTGAATTGTTGAACAACCTCAGCCTCAACAGGTTCATGACATACTTCCACAAACTGAGCAGCGCGACAACTCCACCAAGGCAAGCAACCTACCAAGATGTTGATTCAGCAAACGCTTTTCCCTCTCCCCTGGGAACTCAACGCAATGGATACCATTGCTTCCTAAGGAGGGAGGATTATTCCAGGTATATATCGGTGGCCACCCACCTTTTTCGATTGGCTCAAAACATTTTTCTGGCAAATTTGGAAATTTACTATTTTTAGCAGTTTTTAACTTCTGGGGCCATTTTGGGGGCCTAAATGAAGGTTTTTCGAGATAAATGTTCTAAATAAACATTAAAGTCATAATTGATCACCCAAAATGAATCTCCTTGATGATAGCTTTCCAATGAGCTATCACACGCCTAAAACGGAGATCGTATGCAAAAGTTACGACCCCGGGAAGTTGATGTACTCACTTACCCAAACGAGGCCCACATGACTTTTGGTGCTTCATCTCCTAGGGTTAGGTTTTTGGATGTATAGGCATTTTGGAATTCTGGTTTATTTTAAAAAGGCCTTCAGAGCCTCATTGTAATCATCTTCTTGGGAATGCGATTAGCCGTCACATCTCTTCTCAGAGATAATCTGCCACCATTCTAGCGAATCTTTCACTTTGTATTTTTGCAGTCTCTGTACATTTATTTCAATAATAGAAATCATGTATTGTTGTATATCTATGTTTATGGTTGCATATCTGATAAAAAAATATTATATTATTGAATATCTGCAATATCTCTGTGCATTTCTTTGTTATATCTTCGCTCTCATTTCGTGCCGAAAATAATCTTGATCAGTGGTATCAGAGCAGGCTTCTCTTGATCCTTTTTTCTGTGCATGTCCCCGACGAGGTCTGCGTATAGAAATTTGTGTCTTTATATTGTCTCTCTTGAAGACAATCGCTCTCTCACACCCAAGAAACCCTCAATGGCGGAAGAAAGAAAAATGACAGAGTAGACGATCCTATCAATCTGTTGCTTGAGCAAGCTCTCACGCGACAGAGGGACGAAATGATGGAGAATTTTTCCCACATCCTTAAATTATTTTCAATAGAATTAGGTGCATATTCATCAAAAGGACACTTTGGAGGCACCTCTCCTTTCAAGGTACAATTTAATTTTCATATTCCTGTATTTGAAGGACAGATAAATGCAGAAGCCCTAGAAAAATGGTTAACTCTGCTAGAAGGTTATTTCTCTGTTCACAATTTTTGCGACAAATAAAATATCACCTTCACACTCCTTAAATATCTCCCTCATGTCAAACATAGGTGGGAAACTTACTGGGAGCAAAGTTCCACAGAGGAGTCTAGAATATATCGGGTCGATCCTACTTGGGATTTTTTGTGGATGCGGTAAAGGAACAGTATTACCTTATTGGCAACTATGAGTACCAGTACATGAGATGGACCACACTGCGACAAGAGAAGGGCCAAGTAGTTCCTGAGTTCACCAATACCTTCCATACCTTGCGCACCAAGATGGGTATCAAAGACTCCGAGGGACATTTGGTTATGAAATACCGTGGGGCTTTACACAGATACATCCAGACTGAAATGGATTTTCTGGACATCTCATTGCTCGGTGTTGCGTATCGATATGATGTTAAAATTGAGTAGAAATTTAAGCACCAGAAAAAAAGAGAATTTGGGTCTGCAAATCCTCAACAACCAAAGTATGACAAGACGGCCCTAAAAAACAGTCTCTTGAAAACCACTCCAAAACACAGGAAAAGAAGGGTCATGGGAAGACAAAGAAGGACACTGGAAAATGGTGTGATTTCCACAAAATCCCCTAGCACAACACCGATGAATGTCATTCAAAATAGTAAATGGTGTTCGAGATCAAAGACAAGGAGCTGAATCCTGATTAAGAATCTTATTCTTAAAATACTGGTAAAGGACAGATCATTAATGCATACCCCATCGTTATTGTCGCAATCGTAGCAATTCAACCAGAAGAACCAACAGATCCTGAAGAGGGTGAGCACCTTTTTCATTCATAGATGTGGTTGAAGGGAACCCCACTGCATTTTATTGTTGATAGCAGAAGCCAGAAAAACCTCATCTTAGTAGAGGTCATCAAACAGTTGGGATTGTCGACAACACCACACCCGCAACCATACAACATTGGGTGGCTTCGTCAAGGATGAGATCTCCATGTCAACCAACAGTGTTGATTGTCATATGACATCCAACCCTTCAAGGATGAGGTATTATGTCATGTTGCCCCACTGGATGTCTGTGATGTTCTCTTGGGCCAACCATATATGTGGAGATGCCATGTTGCTAATGAGTCTTTACCCCATAGTGTCATTGTTTCTTTGGGGGGTCATCTCTACAGAATACCATAGGTAGTTCCAACTATTGTTCAAGGTAAAAAGTGTCGCAAGGTAGTATCTCATACTGCAAAATTTAGCTTCTTCACAATCTCTTCAAAAGGGGAACAGAAGGACACTGCAACCACTATAGCTTTTCCCCAAGCACCTTCTATCCGATAGAAATAGGTCGGCAAGGTTGTAGCAAAGTGAAAAGATTCCTTCTGCACACCATCCTCTCATGTAGCCTGACTTGTTGAACAGCCTCAACCTCAACATGTTCGTGACATACTTCCACAAACTGAGCAGCGCGACGTCTCCAGCAAGGCAAGCAGCTCACCAAGATGCAGATTCAGTAAACGCTTTTCCCTCTCCCCTGGGAACTCAACACAATGGATACCATTGCTTCCTAAAGAGGGAGGATTGATCTAGGTGGATATCGGTGGCCACCCACCTTTTTCGACTAGCGCAAAATAGTTTTCTAGCAAATTTGGCAATTTACTATTTCTAGCAGTTTTTAACTTTTGGGGCCATTTTGAGGGCCTGAATGAAGGTTTTTCGATATCAAGGTTCTCAATGATATTCAAAGGCATAATTTGTCCCCCAAAATGAATCTCCTCAATGATACCTTTCCAATGAGCTATCACACGCCTAAAATGGAGATCGTATGCAAAAGTTACGACCCCGGGAAGTTGATGTACTCACTTACCCAAACGGGGCCCGCATGACTTTTGGCACTTCATCTCCTAGGGTTAGGTTTTTGGATGTCTAGGGCTTTTGGAATTCCAATTTATTTTAAAAATTCCTTCAGCGCCTCATTGTAATCATCTTCTTACGAATGTGAGTAGTCATCACATCTCTTCTCAGAGATAAGCTGTCACCATTCTAGCGAGTCTTTCACTCTGTATTTTATAGTCTTTGTACATTTCTTTCATTAATAGAAATTGTGTGTTACTGTATATCTATGTTTATGGTTGCATCTCTGATAAATTTCTGTTATATTATTTAATATCTACAATATCTCTATGCATTTCTTTGTTATATCTCTGCTCTCATTTCATGCCGAAAATAATCTGGGTCAGTGGTATCAGAGCAGGTTGTTGATGATCATTTTTTCAGTGCATGTCTCCGATGAGGTCTGAGTATAGCAAGTTGGGTCTCAAGATTGTCTCTCTTGAAGAAAATCTCTCTCACACACCCAAGAAACCCTCAATGGTGGAAGAAAAGAAAAACGACGAAGCAGATGATCCTATCAATCTTTTGCTTGAGAAAGCTCTCACGCGACAAAGGGACGAAATGATGGAGAATTTTTTCAACATCCTTAAATGTTTGCCGATAGCATCAGGAACATCTTCATCAAGCATCCACTTTGGAGGAACCTCACCTTTCAAGGTATAAGTTAATTTTGATATTCCTGTATTTGAAGGACAGATAGATGTAGAAGCCCTAGAAAAATGGTTAACTCTGCTAGAAGGTTATTTTTCTATTCACAATTGTTTTGAAAAAGAAAATATCACCTTCACACTCCTTAAAGCTCTCCCTCATGTCAAACATTGGTGGGAAACTTACTAGGAGCAAAGTTCCACAGAGGAGTCTGGAATATATGGGGTCGATCCCACTTGGGATTTTTTTGTGGATGCGGTAAAGGAACAGTATTACGTTGTTGGCAACTATGAGGACCAGTACATGAGATGGACCAGATTGTGACAAGAGAGGGGCCAAGCAGTTCCATATTTCACCAATACCTTCCATACCTTGCACACCAAGATGGGTATCAAAACTCTGAGGGACATTTGGTTCTAAAATACCATGGGGCTTTACACAAATACATCTATACTAAAATGGATTTTCCGGACATCTCATCACTCGGTGCTTCTTATCGATATGCTATTAAAATTGAGCAAAAATTTAAGCACCAGAACAAATGGGAATTTGGGTCGCAAATTCGCAACAACCAAAGTATGACAAAGACGGTCCTAACAAACAGTCTCTCGAAAACCACTCCAAGACACAGGAAAAGAAGGGTCAGGGGAAGACAAAGAAGGACACCAAAAAATGGTGTGATTTCCACAAAATCCCCTGGCACAACACCGATGAATGTCGCTCAAAACAGTCTTTGGTGGCTGAAATCAAAGACAAGCAGTCGAACCTTGATTCATAATCTTATTCTGAAAATACTAGTAAAGGAGAGATCATTGATGCATACCCCACTGCTATTTTCGTGACCACAACAATTCAACCAAAAGAACCAACAGATCCTAAAGAGGGGAGCACCTTTTTCATTCACAGATGTGGGTGAAGGGAAACCCGCTGCATTTTATTGTTGATAGCGGAAGCCAGAAAAACCTCATCTCAACAGAGGTCATCAAACAGTTGGGATTGTCGACAACACCACACCCGCAACCGTAGAACATCGGGTGGCTTTGGCAAGGAAAAGATCTTTGTGTCAGCCAATAGTGTCGATTTTCATATGGCATCCAACCCTTCAAGGATGAGTTATTATGTGATGTTGCCCCACCGGATGTTTGTGATGTTCTTTTGGGCCAACCATATATGTGGAGACGCCATGTTGTTTATGAGTCTCGACCCCATAGTGTTATTGTTACTTTGGGGGGTCATCTCTACAAAATACCAGAGGTAGTTCCAACTATTGTTCCACCTAAAAAAGTGTCTCAAGGTAGTATCTCATACTGCAAAATTCAGCTTCTTCATAATCTGTTCAAAAGGGAACAGAAGGACACTGCAACCACTACAGCTTCACCCCAAGCACCTTCTATCCAATAGAAATAGGTTGGAAAGTTTGCAACAAAGCACAAATATTCCTTATGCACACCTGTTATCGGATAAATCGGTAGGTGCAGACACTAACATATATCCCTAGATCCACTTGGATCTAGAACAAAACAGGACAGGATATGACTCTTTCCCTAAGTTGCAGTCATTCAATCTACTACTACGAAGGAATGAGTAAGATACCTTTATATCACTTCCTTAGGTCTCTATTGCTCCCGCTTCACTCTGGTGCTCTTGTAAAATCAGGTCCAAGACAACACAAACCAACCAAAGTGAAGATAGCAAAGTATATTCAATGTCAACCTATGCATATGATCAAGGCGTTATGCAATAAAATAAGAGTGATTTTATAGGAAAGGAACATGTCGTTGTATTATGTTAAATGAAAGTAGAATATACAACTGGATCGCCTTGATGTCGCAAGCTTCCTTTTAGTGACCCTTGGTTCCAACAAACACACTTTCTTTGCACTTGCGTGAAGAAGATCCAATACAACTTGATAGACCAAATAGAGTCTTCAAGTTTCTATCCAAACAAAGTTCTTCACACAATTCTTTTACCAATTCTTTATTCAATCTTGCTTAACCTTTTCCATGAGAAACCTTTCAATATATAGGAGAAGGAGAGATGGTTAAATGGGTGAGGATGGTCCCACTAAATCTGAGAAGTCATTAGCATGCCAACCATGTGAATGCCAACTCATTTTCTAGAAGATTCCCTTTCAGAACCTTCATGACCTCTTCTCTTTTTCAAGCTTTGAAATAGGTTCACACCCTACCTACAGAGTAGACTGCGAACAGTTCACACCCTAAGTTTGGGTTGCCTGCAAGAATGAATAATTTTTGCACCCTGTAATATAGGCATCCCGCGAACTCATCTTAAAAATGTGTGTTTTGAAAGAAGACAGCAGTCACTTTTCTCAGGCAAAAAGTCCTTGTGGGAGCCTGAATACATCACTTGTAAAGACATCACCAAAGTGACCAAAATCATGTGTAACAGAATGTCCCCCAAAGTATGAGGATGGAACTTGTGACAACCGAAATACTTTGTAAAATGCGTGTGTGTGTCAAAAACAAGGAGCGCACCTAATCAGAAACCTGTAAACAACCAAGCATCTGCAGAATATAATACCAGTTCTGAGGTAGGTATTCCCATGCTCAAATCACAAATGAATGGAATCATAAATGTATGTCATGGACACCAATCATACACCATGGATCAATGCCGTCAAAATGCTACATAGCCACTAGGAATACACTATGGATATATGCGATAAGACTTGAATTAAGACGACATAGCCACATGTCACACAAAGTGGATCTATGTGCCAATACAAATCATACATACTCCATTGCAGCTTGGATAAAAAAGATGAGACCCAGGGTCTTCAATCCCGTCACCTAAAAGTATGAATCTAGCCATGTGATTACATGTACTGATGTCGAACATGGTAGAAACCACTTGATTATTGATCATCGATGAAAACCATTAACAAGTGCGAGGGAGATCACCATTGATGTCAATGACTCCCAAGGTACCAATGTACAATCCAAATGAATGTGAATTCATGAGCTAAAGTTGAGAAATCGATGGAATCTCTTGATCAGGGATCAATGATGTGAAACCCATGTCGAAAGCGAAGAGACCTTCCATTAAGGCATCCAGGTTCCAAGGTACTAAATGATTTCTACGTCTCATTTCCAGATAATGAGTTGGAGTCGATGGAACAAAACTCGTCACAAGAGGGCCTTGATGTATCCCCCATCAATGACACGAAATAAGTAATAGATTTTGGGGGTGAAACAAAGTATGAATACAAGTTGAAACAGACACAGGGAAGGCCAACATAGTAAGAATGGACAATTGCAGATGGCCAACTCAATAGAGGACTCGTGTGAACTTCTCTTGAACATATGAATGACACGACCAGGGACTTGGTAGCACTGACTCAAAGACAACCCAAGATATGACCTTGTAACAAGTCGAACGAGAGACAAATGGATTTCCCAATTTGGATTCAAATGACAAATAGAGGGTGTCATGTTCAAGAGTGACGCTTACTGCCATTAATATGAATACGAAAACACATCCCTTTCCCAAAATTCCCCCCACCATTTCTTGCGAGTACCTTGTTATTTTTACACAAGCTTGAGGAGGATAACATATTCTTGTTGATGTAATCTCATCCTTTAGATGAGTCCCTCAGAGTATATTTAACGAACCCTAGGATGGAGTGGTTCAGTCCCATTGCGGGTCTTTCGATGTTTGTTTAACGAGTCCAAGGATAGAAAACTCAGGAGTTTTTCCTGTTTTGAGAGTCTGAAAAACACTTAAAGAGAACTCTCCCAGTTCCTTTTTCGTAAAAGAGTTTGACGAGACCGAAAAAGTGATAAACTATCGCCCATCGAATGTTTTCTTCAAATACTTTAACGAGCATGAAAAGAACAAGATCGCTCAGCAATCTTTTTTTTTTTTTATGTAGCATGAAAAGAGCTAAAAGGATACTCCTTTACGTTCACCATTTTTGTGTTACCATGATGAGTACAGAAAGATGAGAAAAAGTATACTCGGTTACGTTCTCATATATTTTTGAGCGCGAGAACGAACGAAGACTGAGCTCGAGGTTTTTTCTAAAAAACCCTAAAAACGTAGGCGTACATGAGACAAAAGAAAAAACACTCGTACCCCCTCGTTCAGACTTCAAAGTTGAGATATCTGCGAAAAATCACACTCACAAGACTATTAAGGTATTAGGTTTTATAGACAAAGTAATAAAAATAATATAAAAAATAAAATAAAAATAGTAAAAAGTGGATAAATATGCGTAAAAAGGGATTTTTACCATTTCATTGTGATTTTGCCAAAAAATTGTCCAACATACCTCATTTTCCCCCAAATTTATTTGCTCAATTGTGGGAGGCACATGCAATCATTCGGCAAACTGTTTTAGCCAATGAGGTAATCTCTCGATTCTCTAACTTTTCCATGGTTTATTTTTGTTTTATTGGCAATTTTTTGGGTTTTGAGTCCATTTTACGGTCGGAACATATGTCCAAGCATTCTCGCAGGTGGGCCATGTAGGACCTATGAGAATCTCACACTATACAAAAAGCTCACCTGCAGGGGCCAAAAAATGGATTTTGAAGTAAGGTTTTGCTCAATAAAAATTATGCAAGAGTTTAAAACAAGTTGTTGACTTCTCTCTCATGGCTCTTTTGCAGGTGTTTGACCATCACAATGATGGAATGGAGACAAAGAGAAAATGAGGAGGATGATTCCATTGTTGGGAATGACCCGAGTACAGTCGCTACCCTCCGGGACTATGGGCTCTTGAAATTCTTCAAGATTTCAGGCATGAGAGCCCAGCTCAGGTTGTTGGAATACCTGGTCCACATGTGGGACATGGACCAATAGTTATTTCATGTGGGAGTCCATACACTGACACTAGATATCGAGGATATCTATTTTCTAACGGGGTTGTCATGGCATGTATACCATGCTACTTTGACTAGAGGTAGAGGCGGCAGCCTCCCTATGAGCAAGTATTGTCGCCAGTATTGTGTGCCCGAGGCAGAGAGAAGTAAGGGTAAGGTTTCCATTTGGGGGGTCCAAGATCTGAACCTATGGACCATCTTGTTTTCTATTGCATGCATGGTTGGGAGCATGGCTCCACACATGGCTCTCCAAAGCTATTTCCAATATGCCATAGAGTGCACAGAGCCTCGAGTCTTCAACTGGTCAGTTGCAGTTCTCCGCAGTATGAAGAGACAATTGATGAAGTGCAGAAAGGGTGACTTGAATTAGTCTGGGTACGGATCACTTTTGGTGTCACTCTTCCTCGAGAGGGTCCCACTGCTGCGATTACAGATTGATTGGGGTTTACCGGCCCCATAGGATCTAAGGATGCTGAGGTGGTGCAACCTCATGGATCGACACATAGCAGGGCCTATAATCAAGTATAATGATTCATTTTTTGATTGGTTGAGGCCCCAGATGCTAATGATCGACGACTACACATATGATGGTTTGGATTTATGAGGGGATCCAGATTTGGACCTGCCTGAGGATGCTTAGTGGGGTGACTTAGATAAGAAGTACACGCTTTTTTCTTTTTAAATGTTTTTGCAAATTTTATCATATGAAATGTTTTTATGTTTATCCAAGAACTAATCAAAAAAATTATTTTTGATGACATAGATGTGGGGCCATATTGACCTCTAGGAACATCTCCTATTCAACGACGAGGAGAAGAGGCTCCATTGGTGAGATGGGATGCCGAAAACTACAAGGCAGTGGAACAAAACTTAGATGGGTTGACTATGGACGTCCCATATATTGCTATTGGGGAGATCCCGAGACATTACCAGCGCCATACTGTGGGTGTGTCCAAGTCACTCAGTCGACTGCTCCGTAGGGTAGCCCGAGCTGTTCTGTGTTATCATGAGCGTCATCCTTGACACTACTTTGTAGAAGCTATGGGCTTCGTATTTTGAGATTTTGATCCTTGGACAGAAACTTTTTGTAAAAAATTTGATCGTTATATACATATATATGGCTTCTACCAGTTTATTTTGTGTTGTTTTATACATGTGATGTGTGATTAGTTTATAAATGCCCCAAATGTCTGTCTAACACATAGTTAGCTAATGCATCAGTCAATGTATTTAGACATCTAGGAATGTGTTGATATTCGATATAATCAAAATAACGTTCCAAGAGGCGAATTCGTAAATATACCCGTAATAAAGTAGGACTTTAGATATCATAGACGTTACTTAACTGTAGTACTACTAGCTGCGAATTGAGTCGTATAACCAAGTGGTGGATATCAAGTGAAATAGCATCAATCAACAATTCGACAACGGTGTTATATTCTGCAATATTATTGGTCGCACAACCGAGGCACACACCTCGTAGGATGATAAGTTCATTTGTAGGGGCATAAATTTCCCTTACAGCATAAGCAAGGTTCTAATTACTACGGCTAGAGCCATCGGCGAAGCCAATGTGGGGTGGTGAAGACTCCGACAACTGGAAACCAAGCACAATGCAAGATAAGCGATCAAAGGTAGAGACCAAATAACGAAAAAAGCGTACTAAAGTAACAAAAAGTATGATACAATAAAATACAAGCACTCATGTACAGGTGATCTTAAGCATAGTACTTCTTTAAGTACAACCCATTTCCGGGTTCACTCAAAGGGATACCGTTGTAGTCCACTAACTTGTAAGCTCCTTTCTCCAAAACTCGTCTGACGATATAAGGACCTCACCACATAGCTTCAAATTTTTCGGCTCCTAGCATATCCTAATCTTGTTCGTAAAAGAGAACTAGATCACCTTAAGAGAAAACACGTGGCTTGACATGTTTGTCGTATTGGGATTTGACGCGTTTCTTCTGGGCTTCTATGACTAGGGTGGCATCGCGATGGGTTTCGTCTAATTGTATGAGATACAACAGATGTTCTTCTTCGACAGAAGTGTTTGGGAGAAGTTTGACGACTAGTTTTAGGGAAGGTATCTCACATTCAATCGGCAATATGGCTTCTAAACCATAGACTAACTGGAATGGTGTAAACCTGGTAGCTGACTTAACTGATGTCCGGTAAGCCCACAATGTAGAAAACAACATCATGTGACAACTCATTTTGTGAATCCCTATCATTCGTCAAAGCATGGTAATGAGAATTTTGTTTATTGCTTCAACTTGGTCGTTGGCTTGTGGGTAATAGGGTGTTGAGTTGTCATGGTGAAGACCCAACTTTTCAGTGAGTTCAGACATCATGAAGTTTCTAAAGTGGCTACCGTGGTCAGTAACGATAGCTTGAGGAACACCAAACTGAGCAATGATGTGATTGAATATAAATAATGTTGCAGTCCTTCCGGTATTGTCGAATGTTGGCATCACCTTGGCCCATTTCGTAAAATAATCTATAGCTACAATAATGTATCCATGCCCCCCGAACGAGTGAGGGTGACATGTCATGAAATTGATACCCCATTTTAAAAAAGGACTAATGGAGACCACAGGGTGTAGAGGAGCAGGGTGTGATCGTATTTTATTGTTGTAGGTTTGGCAAGCATGGAATTTTTGGACAGAAATTATACAATCATTGAATAAAGAAGGCCAAAAATACCCTGCTCGTAAGATCTTCTGGGAAGTAGCATACCTAAACATGTGACCACCACAGGCTCCAGAATGACAGTAAATTAGGGCTTTCTTGGTTTCATCAAATGTGAGGTAGTGTCGAAAAATAGAGTCAATCCCACGACGATAAAGAGTATCATCAAGGATAATATACTGATGGGATTGGTAGCGTATTCGACGGTGGTCAGTGCTAGACAAATTGGGCCAGAAAGTCTGGGTCTGGAGATATATGATGATATCTCTATACCAAAGGTCATTGGAACTAATCAGGAAAAGGGATTCATCAGGTAATGAATCTGCTGCTACATTTTCCGTCTTAGAGCAGGGAAGGTCACATATGAACTCGAAAAACACCAAGGATTTCTTGGACTTAGCACATTCAAATTCTAATTCAAAGTCATGGAACCCATACGAACTCAGAACCTTTCTTGAGCAGTTGCGTAAATCCAAGAGTTAGCTCAGCATAGTTCGAGATGAAAGAATGGAGAAAGTTTGCCTTCCCTTGCAAACTTTGTAACTGGCGAAGTGAGGAAGGAGGAGGGAGATTGAGAACTCGCTTGACCTTCAAAGGATCTACCATAATCCCTTGAAATGAAACAATAAATCCCAGAAGTCGGTCAGATTCTATGCAAAAAACACATTTGTTGGGATTCAAGCGTATGTGGTAAAACCGACATCGAAGGAAAATGGTGCGAAGGTGTATTGGATGATCTACGCGGTGCATCGAATGAGAGGGTAAGTCATCAAGATATCTCTGCACGATGTGCTTTTTATCATGAAAGGTGTAAGACATAGCACGTTGAAAAGTGGCGCCAGCATTCTTTAAACCGAATGGAAGTTTTCGATAGGTGAAAGTGCCCCAAGGACAAATAAAATCTGTCTTGTGTTGGTCCACGGGTATGATATTTATTTAATTATATCCAGAGAAACCATCCATCAGAGAGAGGATTTATCTTATGGCACAATGGTCGACAATTTGGTCAACAAAGGGGGTAGGAAATTTGTCTTTAGGACAAGCTTTGTTAATGTCCCTATAATCAACGCATATGCGGACTGTGCCTTGTTTCTTGTCAATTGGAACAAGATTGGAAACTCAGTCAGTTAGAGCCACAGGGTAAATAAATCCAGCTTTGAGAAGTTTCTCAACTTCAAGCTTGATAGCGGCTACTTTACGTGGGTGGACTGGATGAAGTCATTGTCGGATGGGTTTAACACCTGGGTATGTCTTAATCTCATGTACCACAATGTCAGGGTCAATCCCTGACATTTATTCATAGCTTCATGCGAAGACATCATGGAATTCTTGGAAAAGAGAAATGTAAGTGACAACTTTGTCATGGGAACACGAAGCTCCAATGTGCACATTTTTAACAACTCCAGGTTTTATGGATATGTCGAGGGGGATGGTGGGTGAGATATTACTTAAGTTACCTTTGTAGAACATATCGTGTGTAGACTCGAGAACGATAGAAATGATGACAACGGTCGACGGGGTCGAGATTCATTGGTAACCCTCGATGGTGCATTATTCTAGGAAGAGGATGGAATGATGATGTCCATCATCCCAAGGGGTATCTTCCACAGACATAATAAACATAATCATCTCATCTGTACGAAAAATGAAGCAGAATGGATCTGGAGATAAATCACCAAGAGAGGGGGTTGCTGATTGAATGGCTTGATAAGTGGATTCGACCAGACTCAAAGGCATTTTGTCGCCATAATGAAGATGATCGTTGAGGTTGGGTACCATCCACGGGTCATAAGATGAAGGGGTTCCATGAACAGAGGTGGAGATCATGTTGATCGAGGCGAAAAATGGGTGTGGAACATTGGGTTGTGGGATGGTTAAAGTACCCATCAAAGAGGAATCTTTAAGAAGACCCACACTGACGTTCTCATATCCAGGGGGGGTTTTGCAATGAAAGGTACATTGTCGGTACATTCATCAAAGTGAAAGAAGGCCAATTGGTTACGATAACTACTTTTCCTTGATGTGGGAAACACACGACATGGAAAAGAGTGGACACAACTGCATGCATGGAATCGATCCAAATACCGACAAGTAGAAGGTTGTAATCGAGAGGAGCATTAAAGACCTCCACTTCAACGTTGACCATTTTTCCTTCTAACGTAATAGGCAACGAAGGAAGGACACAGTAAGGCTTAAAACTAGAGCCATTGAAGGCTTTGAGCATGTTGTGGGATTCTATCAAAGGAGGAGAGCTGATGGAT
>JASDQU010108535.1:58535-76194 GCA_032191745.1 Picea mariana
GTATCAGAGCAAGCTGTTATTGATCATTTTTTCAGTGCATGTCCCCAATGAGGTCTGAGTATAGCAAGTTAGTTCTCAAGATTTTCTCTCTTGAAGACAATCTCTCTCGCACACCCAAGAAACCCTCAATGGTGGAAGAAAAGAAAAATGACGAAGCAGACGATCCTATCAATCTGTTGCTTGAGAAAGCTCTCACGCGACAAAGGGACGAAATGATGGAGAATTTTTTCGACATCCTTAAACATTTTCCGATAGCATTAGACACATCTTCATCAAACATCCACTTTGGAGGCACCTTGCCTTTCAAGGTACAAGTTAATTTTGATATTCCTGTATTTGAAGGACAGATAGATGTAGAAGCCCTAGAAAAATGGTTAACTCTGCTAAAAGGTTATTTTTCTGTTCACAATTGTTTCGACAAAGAAAATATCACCTTCACACTCCTTAAAGCTCTCCCTCATGTCAAACATTGGTGGGAAACTTACTAGGATCAAAGTTCCATAGAGGAGTCTGGAATATATGGGGTCGATCCCACTTGGGATTTTTTTGTGGATGCGGTAAAGGAACAGTATTACCCTATTGGAAACTATGAGGAGCAGTACATGAGATGGACCAGATTGTGACAAGAGAGGGGCCAAGCAGTTCCAGATTTCACCAATACCTTCCATACCTTGCGCACCAAGATGGGTATCAAAGACTCCGAGGGACATTTGGTTCTGAAATACCGTGGGGCTTTACACAAATACATCCAGACTAAAATGGATTTTCTGGACATCTCATCACTCGGTGCTGCTTATCGATATGCTGTTAAAATTGAGAAGAAATTTAAGCACTAGAACAAACGGTAATTTGGGTCACAAATCCGGAACAACCAAAGTATGACAAAGACGGTCCTAACAAACAGTCTCTCGAAAACCACTCCAAGACACAGGAAAAGAAGGGTCAGGGGAAGACAAAGAAGGACACCGAAAAATGGTGTGATTTCCACAAAAGCCCCTGGCACAACATCGATGAATGTCGCTCAAAATAGTCTTTGGTGGCTGAAATCAAAGACAAGCAGCCGAACCCTGATTCATAATCTTATTCTAAAAATACTAGTAAAGGAGAGATCATTGACGCATACCCCACTGCTATTGTCGCGGCCACAACAATTCAACCAGAAGAACCAATAGATCCAAAAGAGGGGAGCACCTTTTTCATTCACAGATGTGGTTGAAGGGAACCCCACTGCATTTTATTGTTCATAGAAGAAGCCAGAAAAACCTCATCTCAACAGAGGTCATCAAACAATTGGGATTGTCGACAACACCACACCTGCAACCGTAGAACATTGGGTGGATTTGGCAAGGACAAGATCTCTGTGTCAGCCAATAGTGTCGATTTTCATATGGCATCCAACCCTTCAAGGATGAGGTATTATGTGATGTTGCCCCACTGGATGTCTGTGATGTTCTCTTGGGCCAAACATATATGTGGAGAAACCATGTTGTTTATGAGTCTCGACCCCATAGTGTCATTGTTACTTTGGGGGGTCATCTCTACAAAATACCAGAGGTAGTTCCAACTATTGTTCCACCTAAAAAAGTGTCTCAAGGTAGTATCTCATACTGCAAAATTCAGCTTCTTCATAATCTGTTCAAAAGGGAACAGAAGGACACTACAACCACTACAGCTTCACCCCAAGCACCTTCTATCCAATAGAAATAGGTTGGCAAGTTTGCAACAAAGCGCAAATATTCCTTATGTCTACCTGTTATTGGATAAATCGGTAGGTGCAGACACTAACAGATATCCCTAGATCCACTTGGATCTAGAACAAAACAGAATAGGACATGACTCTTTCCCTAAGTTGCAGTCATTGAATATACTACTAAGAAGGAATGAGTAAGATACCTTTATATCACTTCCTTAGGTCTCTGTTGCTTCCGCTTCGCTCTGGTGCTCTTTTAAAATCAGGTCCAAGACAACACAAACCAACCAAAGTGAAGATAGCAAATTATATTCAATGTCAACCTATGCATATGATCAAGGCGTTATGCAATAAAATAAGAGTGATTTTATGGGAAAGGGACATGTCGTTGTATTATGTTAAATGAAAGTAGAAGATACAATTGGATCGCCTTGATGTCGCAAGCTTCCTTTCAGTGACCCTTGGTTCCAACACACACACTTTCTCTGCACTTGCGTGAAGAAGATCCAATACAACTTGATAGACCAAATAGAGTCTTCAAGCTTCTATCCAAACAAAGTTCTTCACACAATTCTTTTACCAATTCTTTATTCAATCTTGCTTAACCTTTTCCATGAGAAACCTTTCAATATATAGGAGAAGGAGAGATGGTTAAATGGGTGAGGATGGTCCCACTAAATCTGAGAACTCAGTAGGATGCCAACCATGTGAATGCCAACTCATTTTCTAGAAGATTCCATTCCAGAACCTTCATGACCTCTTCTCTTTTTCAAGCTTTGAAACAAGTTCACACCCTACCTACAAAGTAGACTGTGAACAGTTCACACCCTAAGTTTGGGTTTCCTGTAAGAATGAATAATTTTCGCAACCTGTAATATAGGCAGCCTGTGAACTCATCTTAAAAATGTGTTTTTTGAAAGAAGACAGCAGTCACTTTTCTCAGGCAAAAAGTCCTTGTGGGAGCCTGAATACATCACTTGTAGAGACATCACCAGAGTGACCAAAATCATGTGTAACAGAATGTCCCCCAAAGTATGAGGCCGGAACTTGTGATAGCCGAAATACTTTGTAAAATGCGTGTGTTTGTCAGAAACAAGGAGTGCACCTAATCAGAAACCTATAAACAACCAAGCATCTGCAGAATATAATACCAGTTCTGTGGTAGGTATTCCCATGCTCAGATCACAAATGAATGGAATCATAAATGTAGGTCATGGACACCAATCATACACCATGGATCCATGCCGTCAAAATGCTACATAGCCACTAGGAATATACTATGGATCTATGCGAGAAGACTTGAATTAAGATGACATAGACACATGTCATACAAAGTGGATCTATGTGCCGATACAAATCATACATACTCCATTGCAGCTTGGATAAAAAAGATGAGACCCAGGGTCTTCAATCCCGTCACCTGAAAGTATGAATCTAGCCATGTGATTACATGTATTGAAGTCGAACATGGTAGAAACCACTTGATTATCGATCATTGATGAAAACCATTAACAAGTGCGAGGGAGATCACCATTGATGTCAATGACTCCCAAGGTACCAAAGTACAATCCAAACGAATGCGAATGCATGAGCTAAAGTTGAGAACTCGATGGAATCTCTTGATCAAGGATCAATGATGTGAAACCCATGTCAAAAGCGAAGAGACCTTCCATTAAGGCATCCAAGTTCTAAGGTACTAAATGATTTCTAAGTCTCATTTCCAGATAATGAGTTTGAGTCGATGGAACAAGACTCGTCACAGAAGGGCCTTGATGTATCCCCCATCAATGACACGAAATAAGTAATAGATTTTGGGGGTGAAACAAAGTATGAATACAAGTTGAAACAGACACAGGGAAAGCCAACATAGTAAGAATGGACAACTGCAGATGGCCGACTCAACAGAGGACTCGTGTGAACTTCTCTTGAACATATGAATGACACGACCAGGGACTTGGCAGCACTAACTCAAAGACAACCCAAGATATGACCTTGTAACAAGTCGAACAAGAGACAAATGGATTTCCCAACATAGATTCAATTGACAAATAGAGGGTGTCATGTTCAAGAGTGACGCTTACTGCCATTAATATGAATACAAAAACACATCCCTTTCCCAAAATTTCCCCCACCATTTCTGGCGAGTACCTTGTTATTTTTACACAAGCTTGAGGAGGATAACATATGCTTCTTGATGTAATCTCATCCTTTAGATGAGTCCCTCGGAGTATATTTAATGAATCCTAGGAAGGAGTGGTTCAGTCCCATTGCGGGTCTTTCGATGTTTGTTTAACGAGTCCAAGGATAGAAAACTCGGGAGTTTTTCATGTTTTGAGAGTCTAAAAAACACTTAAAGAGAACTCTCCCAGTTCCTTTTTCGTAAAAGAGTTTGACAAGACTGGAAAAGTGATAAACTATCACCCATCGAACGTTTTCTTTAAATACTTTAGCGAGCATGAAAAGAACAAGATCGCTCAGCAATCTTTTTGTTTTTATGGAGCATGAAAAGATCTTAAAGGGTACTCCTTTACGTTCACCATTTTTGTGTTACCATGACAAGTACAGAAAGATGAGAAAAAGTATACTCGGTTACGTTCTCATATATTTTTGAGCGCGAGAACGAATGAAGACTGAGCTTGAGATTTTTTCTAAAAAACCCTAAAAATGTAGGCGTACATGAGACAAAAGAAAAAACACCCGTACCCCCTCATTCAGACTTCAAAGTTGAGATATCTGTGAAAAATCACACTCACAAGACTATTAAGGTATTAGGTTTTATAGACAGTAATAAAAATAATATAAAAAATAAAATAAAAATAGTAAAAAGTGGATAAATATGGGTAAAAAGGGCTTTTTACCATTTCATTGTGATTTTACCAAATACTTGTCCAACATACTTCATTTTCCCCCAAATTTCTTTGCTCAATTGTGGGAGGCACATGCGATCATTCAGCAAACTACTTTAGCCAACGAGGTAATCTCTCGATTCTCTAACTTTTCCATGGTTTATTTTTGTTTTTTATTGGCAATTTTTTGGGTTTTGAGTCCATTTTACGATCGGAACATACGTCCAAGCATTCTCGCAAGTGGGCCATGCAGGACCTATGAGAATCTCACACTGTACAAAAGGCTCACCTGCGGGGGCCAAAAAATGGATTTTGAAGTAAGGTTTTGCTCAATAAAAATTATGCAAGAGTTTAAAACAAGTTGTTGACTTCCCTCTCATGGCTATTTTGCAGGTGTTTGACCATCACAATGATGGAATGGAGACAAAGAGAACATGAGGAGGATGATTCCATTGTTGGCAATGACCTGGGTACAGTCGCTACCCTCCGGGACTGTGGGCTCTTGAAATTCTTCAGGATTTCAGGCATGAGAGCCCAGTTGAGGTTGTTGGAATACCTAGTCCACATGTGGGACGTGGACCAATAGTTATTTCATGTGGGAGTCCATACACTAACACTAGATATCGAGGATATCTATTTTCTAATGGGGTTGTCACGGCATGGATACCATGCTACTTTGACTAGAGGTAGAAGCGACAGACTCTCTATGAGCGAGTATTGTCATTAGTATTGTGTGCCCGAGGCAGAGAGAAGTAAGGGTAAGGTTTCCATTTGGGGGGTCCAAGATCTGACCTTATGGACCATCTTATTTTCTATTGCATGCATGGTTGGGAGCATGGCTCCGCACATGGCTCTCCAGAGCTATTTCCAATACGCCATAGAGTGCACAGAGCCTCGAGTCTTCAACTGGTCGGATGCAGTTCTCCGCAGTATGAAGAGACAATTGATGAAGTGAAGAAAGGGTGACTTGAATTAGTCTGGGTACGGATCACTTTTGGTGTCACTCTTCCTCGAGAGGGTCCCACTACTGCGATTACAGATTGATTGGGGTTTACCGGCCCCATAGGATCTGAGAATGCTGAGGTGGTGCAACCTCATGGCTCAACACGTAGCAGAGCCTATAATCAAGTCTAATAATTCATTTTTTGACTGGTTGAGGCCCCAGATGCTGATGATCGACGACTACGCATATGATGGTTTGGATTTCTGAGGGGATCCAGATTTGGACTTGCCTGAGGATGCTTAGTGGGGTGACTTAGATAAGAAGTACACGCTTTTTTCTTTTTAAATGTTTTTGAAAATTTTATTATATGAAATGTTTTTATGTTTATCCAAGAACTAATCAAAAAATTTATTTTTGATGACATAGATTTGGGGCCATATCGACCTCCAGGAACATCTCCTATTCAACGACGAGGAGAAGAGGCTCCAGTGGTGAGATGGGATGCCAAAAACTATGAGGTGGTGGAACAGAACTTAGAGGGGTTGACTGCAGACATCCCATATATTGCTATTGGGGAGATCCCGAGACATTACCAGCACCATACTGTGGGTGTGTCCGAGTCACTCAGTCAACTGCTCCGTAGGGTAGCCTGAGCAGTTGTGTGTTATCATGAGTCTCATCCTTGACACTACTTTGTAGAAGCTATGGGCTTCGTATTTTGAGATTTTGATCCTTGGACAGAAAATTTTTGTAAAAAATTTTGATCGTTATATACATATATACGGCTTCTACCGGTTTATTTTGTGTTGTTTTATACATGTGATGTGTGATTAGTTTATAAATGCCCCAAATGTCTGTCTAACACATAGTTAGCTAATGCATCAGTCAATGTATTTAGACATCTAGGAATGTGTTGATATTCGATATAATCAAAATAACATTCCAAGAGGCGAATTCGTAAATATACCCGTAATAAAGTAGGACTTTAGATAGCATAGATGTTACTTAATTGTAGTACTACTAGCTGCGAATTGAGTCGTATAACCAAGTGGTGGATATCAAGTGAAATAGCATCAATCAACAATTCGACGACGGTGCTATATTCTGCAATATTATTGGTCGCACAACCGAGGCACACACCTCATAGGATGATAAGTTCATTTGTAGAGGCATAAATTGCCCTTACAACAGAAGCAAGGTTCTAAGTAATACGGCTAGAGCCATCAGCAATGCCAATGTGGGGTGGTGAAGACTCCGACAACTAGAAACCAAGAACAACGCAAGATAAGCGATCAAAGGCAGAGACCAAATAACGAAAAAAGTATACTAAAGTAACAAAAAGTATGATACAATAAAATACAAGCACTCATGTACAGGTGATCTTAAGCATAGTACTTCTTTAAGTACAACCCATTTCTGGGTTCACTCAAAGGGATACCGTCGTAGTCCACTAACTTGTAAGCTCCTTTCTCCAAAACTCATCTGACGATATAAGGACCTCGCCACATAGCTTCAAATTTTTCGGCTCCTAGAATATCCTAATCTTGTTCATAAAAGAGAACTAGATCACCTTCAGAGAAAACACGTGGCTTGACATGTTTGTCGTATTGGGCTTTGACGTGTTTCTTCTGGGCTTCTATGACTAGGGTGGCGTCGCGATGGGTTTCATCTAATTGCATGAGATACAACAGACATTCTTCTTCGACAGAAGTGTTTGGGAGAAGTTTGACGACTAGTTTTAGGGAAGGCATCTCACATTCAATCAGCAATATGGCTTCTAAACCATAGACTAACTGGAATGGTGTAAACTTGGTAGCTGAATTAACTGATGTCCGGTAAGCCCACAATGCAGAAAACAACATCGTGTGACAACTCATTTTGTGAATCCCTATCATTCGTCGAAGCATGGTAATGAGAATTTTGTTTATTGCTTCAACTTGGCCATTGGCTTGTGGGTAATAGGGTGTTGAGTTGTCATGGTGAAGACCCAACTTTTCAGTGAGTTCGAACATCATGAAGTTTCTAAAGTGGCTACCGTGGCCAGTAACGATAGCTTGAGGAACACCAAACTGAGCAATGATGTGATTGAATATAAATAATGCTGCAGTCCTTCTGGTATTGTCGAATCTTGGCATCACCTCGGCCCATTTCGTAAAATAATCTATAGCTACAATAATGTATCCATGCCCCCCGAACGAGTGAGGGTGACATGTCATGAAATTGATACCCCATTTTTCAAAAGGACCAACGGAGACTACAGGGTGTGATCGTATTTTATTGTTGTAGGTTTGGCAAGCATGGCATTTTTGGACGACAATTATACAATCATTGAATAAAGAAGGCCAAAAATACCCTGCTCGTAAGATCTTCTGGGCAGTAGCATACCCACACATGTGACCACCACAGGCTCCTGAATGACAGTCAATTAGGGCTTTCTTGGTTTCATCAAATGTGAGGAAGCGTCGAAAAATAGAGTCAATCCCACGACGATAAAGAGTATCATCGAGGATAATATACTGACGGGATTGGTAGCGTATTCGACGGTGGTCAGTGCTAGACAAATTGGGCTGGAAAGTCTGGGTCTGGAGATATATGATGATATCTCTGTACCAAAGGTCATTGGAACTAATCAAGAAAAGGGATTCATCGGGTAATGAATCTGCTGCTACATTTTCCGTCTCAGAGCAGGGAAGGTCACATATGAACTCGAAAAACACCAAGGATTTCTTGGACTTAGCACATTCAAATTCCAATTCAAACTCCTGGAACCCATACAAACTCAGAACCTTTCTTGAGCAGTCGTGTAAATCCAAGAGTTAGCTCAGCATAGTTCGAGATGAAACAACAGAGAAAGTTTTCCTTCCCTTACAAACTTTGTAACTGGCGAAGTGAGGAAGGAGGAGGGAGATTGAGAACTCCCTTGACCTTCAAAGAATCTACCCTAATCCCTTGACATGAAACAATAAATCCCAAAAGTCGATCAGATTCTACGCAAAAAACACATTTGTTGGGATTCAAGCGTATGTGGTAAAACTGACATCGAAGGAAAATGGTGCGGAGGTGTATTGGATGATCTACACGACGCATGGAATGAGCGGGTAATTCATCGAGATATGGCTGCACGATGTGCCTTTTATCATGAAAGGCGTAAGACATAGCACGTTGAAAAGTGGCACCAACATTCCTTAAACTGAATGGAAGTTTTCGATAAGCGAAAGTGCCCCAAGGACAAATAAAATCGGTCTTGTGTTGGTCCGCGGGTATGATATTTATTTGATTATATCCAAAGAAACCATCCATCAGAGAGAGGATTTATCTTCTGTCACAATGGTCGACAATTTGGTCAACAAAGGGGGTAGGAAATTTATCTTTAGGACAAGCTTTGTTAATGTCCCTATAATCAACGCACATGCGTACTGTGCCTTGTTTCTTGTCAATCGGAACAAGATTGGAAACCCAGTCAGTTAGAGCCATAGGGTAAATAAATCTAGCTTTGAGAAGTTTCTCAACTTCAAGCTTGATAGCGGCTTCTTTACATGGGTGGACTGGATGAAGTCGTTGTCGGACGGGTTTAACACCCGGGTATGTCTTAATCTCATGTACCACAATGTCAAGGTCAATCCCTGACATTTCTTCATAGCTTCATGCGAAGACATCATGGAATTCTTGGAAAAGAGACATGTAAGTGACAACTTCGTCATGGGAACACGAAGCTCCAATGTGCACATTTTCAACAACTCCAGGTTTTATGGATATGTCGAGGGGGATGGTGGGTGAGATATTACTTAAGTTCCATTTGTAGAACATATCGTGTGTAGACTTGGGAACGATAGAAATGATGACAACGGTCGACAGGGTCGAGAGTCATTGGTAACCCTCGATGGTGGGTTATTCCAGGAAGAGGATGGAACGATGATGTCCATCGTCCCAAGGGGTATCTTCCATAGACATAATAGACATAATCATCTCATCTGTAGGAAAAATGATGCAGAATGGAACTGGAGATAAATCACCTAGAGAGGGGGTTGCTGATTGAATGGCTTGATAAGTGGATTCGACCAGACTCAAAGGCATTTTTTCGCCATAACGAAGATGGTCGTCGAGGTTGGGTACCATCCACGAGTCATAAGATGCAGAGGTTCCATGAACAGAGGTGAAGATCATGTTGATCGAGGCGAAAAATGGGTGTGGAACATTGGGTGGTGGGATGGGGAAAGTACCCATCAAAGAGGAATCTTTAAGAAGACCCACACTGACGTTCTCATATCCAGGGGGGTTTTGCAATGAAAGTTACGTTGTCGGTACATTAATCAAAGTGAAAGAAGGCCAATTGGTTACGATAACTACTTTTCCTTGATGTGGGAAACACACGACATGGAAAAGAGTGGACACAACTGCACGCATGGAATCGATCCAACTACGGCCAAGTAGAAGGTTGTAATCGAGAGGAGCATTAAAGACCTCCACTTCAACGTTGACCATTTTTCCTTCTAACGTAATAGGCAACAAAGGAAGGAAACCGTAAGGCTTAAAACTAGAGCCATTGAATGCTTTGAGCATGTTGTGGGATTCTATCAAAGGAGGAGAGCCGATGGCTTTCCAGCAGGTAATAGACATGACACATATCAAGGCACCCTCATCAATAACTGTTCTACAAATGTTTTTTTTGGAGATAATAACTTGTATTTGGAATGTGAGTTGAGGGGGTAACCTTGGAATGTGATCTTCCAAGTCAAAAATTATTAAATTCGTATTCGTAGGGTCGATTCCACCAATATCTTTCAACAGTGCCTTACGTTGTATAGGACAAGTCTGAAGGACTTTGAGGGTTGACATCATGGATGGTGCTTGGGCTAGATCTTCAACAATACTATAGTTCTGGGCAGCACATGCATGAGAATTGAAAGACGATTTTCGAACAACACCCTTTGGGGGAGGTCGAAGAACTGTATCTAGGCTCAGTCGTTCAAGATGAAGAGGACCGTTGGTAGGTGGAGTCATGGAACATGGTTGAACCAATGAAGGAGGTATTGCATCAACCTTCTCTTTGGAGGAAGGATAATCTTTGGCTTGAGTGATAAGTGTGATGTCATTCTTCTTTGAATCGCCTGTACACATCAAGATATAGGATGTATTAGAGGGGGAAGGTTGGTCATGAATGACCAATTGGGCCTATTGTTGACATGGGAAGGGCTGTGACAATATGGCTAGAGTGGGGGGTTTTGTGGTCCCTTGAAGGAACTTAGTAACCTCGGCTCGTCATGGAAAATCCTTAGTGTAGTGATCATCACCATAGATAAGATAAGGGTATCAGGGTTTTCACTTATCCCTATCATCAACAGGTGGTGTTTTGGTTTTCTTAGATTGTGGATTATTTTTATCCTCCTTGTTCTTACCCTTTTCTTTTTTGGATTTATTTTTGCCGGTGGGGGTAGATTGAACAGAATTTACCTCAAAAGTCTTGTCAGTGGGAGGGGTAGGAGATGAAGCATTTTGAACATTAGAAGAAATGGGTTTAGGGTTGTTGCTAGAGGTTTGGAAGGAATGAGGTTCGGATTTGAAAGTTCCAATCACACTGTCAGCTGCATGAGAAGCAGTAGGAGTAGTTGAAGTAGCAGAAGTAGAAGGGCGAGGTGCATTAGAGAGTAAGTCATAAAGAGTACCCATTTGTGAGTAAACGAGGTCGAGGTATTGAGAACGACTGATTGCATGTTCTTCTGTGACAACTTCACCCATGGAGATGTCATGAGCGATGTCGTTCATGAATGATTTCATGAACCACTCTGCCAGAAACTGATCGGGAAGTTCAAGTTTGATGAGACGTCGTCTCCATCACCATTCATGAATGTGATCATAGATATGAGTGGCTTTGGTTTCTTTGAAAGAACTCAAAATCTCGGTTCTCGTTTCGTAGTGGATCGGTAACTGGTAGTGGGTGAGGAAAGCCATAGCAAGGGTGTTGAAGTCGGTGAAGAAGCCTCATGGTAATTCTATATACCACTTCATAGTGGAACCTGTGAGGGTTTACTGAAAAAAGCGTAAACGAACAGAGTCATCCATCAAGGAGTTGGATGAGCACCAAAGGTGAAAACTCATTACATGATTGTTTGGGTCCTCTCCCAGTTTACCATCGAATTTAGGGATGTCGGATGGTAGCTTGGCTGGTATGGAGAGCCATTGAGGAGAGTGATGGATTAGATCATTTAAAATCCTCGACAGATTAGGGAGGTCCAGGGTGGGTAAGAAGGGTAATTTTCTATTCACATGTGGGTAATGGTGACTTTGGGGAGGGAGTCCCATCGGTAGACTAGTGGGACCATAAGCTGTTTGCATATAATGTGAAGATGTAGGCAGATTTGGTTGTTGGTGTGGAGGCAAATAATTCATAGGGTTTTACCCTTGAACAGGGGCATGGGGTTGAGAGTTCAAGCCCCAAATAGGATTAGACTTGCTTGGATATGGTTGGCATGTACTAGGGGGTATGACGGAGCTAGCTTGAGGCTGTTGCCCCCCAGTCGAGTGAGGATTATGTTGAATAAGATAATTCCAATACTAGGCCAAGGATGGAGGTATGTTTTGTCCATAGGGTGGGGTCGGTGGGGGTTGCCCTCCAATCAGGGGTTGCGTTCCTATTGGGATTTTTTCTACAAAAGGGGATTGGGTTTGGCTTCCTTGCTGAAATTGTCCACCAACAAGAATCTGGTAATTAGGTGTGAAAGACGAGATGGTGCCACTAGGGTCGGTGCCTCTGATAGAGGATGGAAGAGGTCCTCTGAAAGGGGTTCAAGGAAGTGTCGGAATAAAATCGGGAATGATATGGTGCCCAGAAGAAGTGGAAACACCAGGAGTCCCGGATGAGATTTGTGTAGGAGAGGGAATAGAAGAATTCAATGCATGATATCCAGGCGGAAGGGTTGGGGTGAATTTGGGTGAAATCGGTGTGCCAATGGGGGCTTGGCTAGCTGCTATAATCCCAGTGTGAGGAATCGTAGTATCTGGTACCATTGTGTAATGGACCGTTTGTAGAGGGATAGTCAGGATGTGGTTAGCTGGTGGAGTGTTTGTACCAGGAAAATAATAGGCAGTAGTAAAAGGTATTGCATCTATATTAGATGTTTCAGGTAGCTCAGGTGCGACAGTGATATCAACGCCTGCTCCTGAGCCAAAGAGATCCCATCTAAAAATGCCAGAAGTAAAATCCAAAAAGGATCTTGACCCTCAGGTCCTAGGAAAGGTCTGATTGGTGATCCAAAAGACTGAACAACTATAATTTTGGAAGAATTCACTCACACAATACGTCTTTCATAGTCGGGAGGAAGTCGAAAGTCCTCTCGAGAATTGGTAATTCGGAACCGTTATAAAGAATTAGTTCTTTCCACTGGTGGAGTGGAAACATCTTGGACTTCCCTTTGTTGAGGAGAGCCCTCCGGTGATTTGGTAGGAAAGGGTTGAGGACCTTCTAGATCTTCTGGGGGTAGGCCTTGCATTCTACGTGAGCAACATGGAGGTTCAATTGTGATCGAGTTAGAATTTTATGAAAGAAATTCTATGGCCAACTTGGGTAAAAAAACAACATGCGCTAATAAAATCTAGGAAGAAATACCAAGCAAACTAGACCTTATAATTCCAAAGTCACTAGTTGGTGATGAAATCCAACGTTGCAACGACGAGACAAGAAGGAGCCAGGCCAAGGCAAAAAAGTTACGTTGACGACCTGCTTAATGGACTTAGACCCTGGTGCAAGATCCCACACACAATCGTGGGTATACCCTCCAAGGATCCCGAGTGAGTCTGGTGTTATCAGACAAATCGGTAGGTGTGGACACTAACTGATCTCCCTAGATCCACCTAGATCTAGAACAAAACACACTAGAACATGATGCTTTCCTTAAGTTTTAGATATTGAATTTACTAACTAAAGAGGGATAGGTNTATCTCCATCCTAGCTCCGTTCCAATGTTCATACAATGATGATCCTACAAAAGAACACAACCAACCAAAGTGATAGAAATAGCATAAACTCAATATAAACCTATGTATGTGATCAAGGAATCATATAATAAAACACAACAAGCTTTATAGGAAAGAATCATATTACTGTATCATATTAAATGTGAAAGAGAGATTACAACCATGGCCTTGATGTTGTAAGGTCCCTTCCAACTGTCCTTCGTTCCCCACACACTTTCACTCCAAGAATTATGAGAGCATAGATTTGATACTACTCACAATCTATCTTGACATAGCAAATCTCAAAGCCACTCCAACCAAGCTAATAATTCCAAGCCAACCAACTTAACAAAATCTCCAAAGCTCCAAGCTAAAGATACCTTTCTCCATGAGAACTCCTCTCCTTTTATAAGTTGAAGAGGATAAGGTGAGGAGGTTAGGATGATCCCACTAAATCATGAAAGCGAGTAAGATCCAAACCATTCGGATGCCACCTCACCATGGAAGTTTCTCCTTCTAGAAGATTCGAGAAAACGCTCATTTTTCCCACATGTAAGCATTCTCGCACCCTGCCTATAGTGAAACCTGCGAACTTCTCGCAAGCCATCTATGGTGTAGCCTGCGAGAATCAGGCATTCTTGCACCCTAGCCATAGTGCAGCCTGCGAACTTCTCTTTTTATAGGGTTTTTCCAAAGGAAAATGCAACTTCTTTTCTCAGAAAAAGTTCTTCTCCCTTCCTTCTTCAGGAACTCAAGCCACTGACCCCTCTGAAGACTATAGATAGGTTTACATCATTAACGGTCATAGGGATGATGAAAATAATGTGTAACAAAGAGCCCCCCAAAGTATGAAGTTAGAATAGAGTGATAGCTGAAATACTTTGTCGAGTGTGTATAGGGAACAAGGAACAGTCAGTCGGAAACCTGCCAACAAACAAGGAAATATAGTACAATAATACATCATCACTGAGGTAGGCATTCCCATACTCAGAATACAAATGACTTAGAGCATAAATGCTGACATGCGAAGATCCATGTCAAGTAAGACAGGTCATGGCCACCAAACAGACACTGTAGATCCATGCCATTATGACTCAAATCTGAACATAGCCACCAAAAATACACTGTGGATCTATGTGTTAAAGACTCAAATTTGAACATAGCCACCAGACATACAATGTGGATCTATATAACAGTACACTGAATATACTCCAACGCAACCTGAATCCATGAGAAAAGATTCAAGGTCTTCATCTCCACCACTCTATAGTATGAATCTAACCATGTGAATACATGTGTCGAAGTCGAACATGGTAGAAACCACTTGATTACCGGTCATTAGTGTATACCGTTAACAAGTGCAAGGGAAATCACCATTAATGTCAATGATTCCCAAGGTACTCTGGTACAATCCAACAAATATGAATCAATGAGCTGAGGTCAAACACTCGACAGAATCTCTCGATCAGGGGTCGATAATGAAAACCCACTGTCGAAAGTGAGGAAACCTGCCATTGAGACATGCAAGTTCCAAGGTACCAATTAGTTTCTAAGTCTAATTCCTGGATAATTAGTTGAATTCGACAGGAAAAGACTCGTCACAGGAGGGCCTTAATGTGTCCCACATCAATGACACAAAACAAGTAACAAGATTTGATGTAGATCAGAGTAACAAGTGATTCAGGACTGACTCAGGGATGGCTGACGCAATAGAAGGCTTAAGGACTGCAGAAATGGCCGACGCAATAGAAGGCTTTCTGGGTTCAACTTCTCTTTGAACATTTTGACGACACGACCACTGTCTTGGAAACACTGAATCAACAACAGGGATCACAGACCAATTTGTAATGTTATAAAGGAGTATGATCAGGAGACAAGTGGATTTTCCAACCTAGACACAAAGTGAGTGAAAGGGTGTCATATTCAAAAGTGACTCTCCCACATAATACAGGTTTAGACACAATTCTTTCTCAATTTTTTCCCCCACCATTTCTGGCGAGTACCTCTTTATTTTTACACAAGATTGAGGAGGATAACATATGCTTGTAATGTAAGCTCATCCTTTGGATGAGTCCCTCAGAGTATGTTTAACGAACCCTAGGAAGGAGTGGTTCGGTCCCAATGTGGGTCTTTTGATGTTTATTTAACGAGTCCAAAGATAGAAAACTCGAAGGTTTTTCATGATTATAGAGTCTAAAAAACACTCAAAAGAGAACTCTCTCAGTTCCTTTTTTGTAAAGTAGTCTGATGAGACCAAAAAAGAGATAAAATATCTCTCAACAGACGTTTTCTTCAAATACTTTAATGAGTGTGAAAAGAACAAGTTCGCTCAACAATCTTTTCATGTTTAGACAGTCTGAAAAGAGCTTAAAGAGAACTCCAGGGGGTTCCTTTTTCGTATAACCTTTACGAGTCCGAAAAAGTGATAAAAGTATACTCAGTTACATTCTCATTGATTTACGAGCACAAGAAAGAACAAAGACTGAGCTCAATAACTTATTCTCATATATTTATGAGCATGAGAAAGAACAAAGACTAATCTCGTTAACTTATTCTCATGTATTTACGAGCATGAGAAAGAACAAAGACTAAGCTCGAGATTGTTTTCATTTTTACACAAGCTTTAAAAAAAAAAAAACTATGCTTGGACCTGGTTTTATTTTTACACAAGCTTGAACCAGAGGAAACTATGCTTGAGGTAAGTGGTTTCATTTTTACACAAGCTTGAACCAAAGGAAATTATGCTTGAGGTAGCTGGTTTCATTTTTACACAATCTTGAACCATAGAAAACTATGCTTGCGACTTCCCAACACATAACACATGGATGGTTGGTACTTAGCCCCCAACTTAAAAAAATAGTGGTTCTACTTCAGCATGAAGTCCAGAGGCTAGAAGTATTTCCCCCCAAGCTTCATTTCATCCAATGACAAAGGCGGAGGAAAGGAAGCTTCAAATACTAGATGAAGGACTTGACTCAAACAGAGAGGGGGAGAACTATTTCATTTTTTAACGAGCTTGAAATAGAAACAAGAACTATGCTCGTAACCTCTCTTTCATTTTTGAACGAGGTTGCCACAGAGATGAAAAAACTATCCTCATAAGTGGTTTCATTGTTTAACAAGATTGAAATCAGAAAAACTATGCTCAAAGACCTCTGTTTCATTTTTTAACGAGGTTGCCTCAGAGATGCAAAAACTATCCTTGGAACATCCTTCTTGATCATGGATTCCAAGAGGACAATGCTCTGGAATGACACCATGTCAAGGGACAAAACTTGTTCATGGCTTCCAAGAGGTCTTCACTAGAAGGAAGAAACACACTCTGGAAGGACACCATGTCGAGGGTCGCGATAGGAATAAAGAGATCAGGCTCTAACAACCCTATCGAAGAGATCACCATGTCAACTACTGGATCTAAGTCATCAGAAGTTGAAACCATGGGCGACAACGCCACATAATTGACCTATGGCGGGGGCAATATCATCTGCATGTAAGAACCATTTAGGGAGGCAATCCAACTGAGGTCAATGAATGAAAGTTGATCAATAGTCACAACTCGTCCATCGTGAGGGAAATATATCACACGAAAAAGAGTAGACACAATAGCTTTCATGGCATAGACATAATATCACCCAAGGAGTAAAGCAAAATCCAAGGGGTCTTGGACTACCATCATGTCAATAAAGACAGTTTTTCCTCCAAAAGTTACAGGAAACTGAGGAAGAGTCCCTAAAGGTTGACTAGTTCTTTTGTTAAAAGCTAATAGATTCTGCATAACTGGTGCAAGTGGAGGATAACCCAAAGCTTGCCAAGAAATGGAGGACAAAATACTAACTGACGAACCTTCATCTATCAATGTCTAGGGAATGTCCTGACCACCAACCTGTACTGTAATCTGGAAAGGAATGTGAGAGGGAAGATGAGGTCCAGTTAGCACACCCCAATCAAAATGGATGGCCTAATTACTTGGAGGAGGTTCCATGGGAGAAGGAGGAATACCCCTCGACACGGCAGAGTCTGTATCAATGATAAAAATGTGGGCAATATCAGATTTACTCTCGAGCGAGAGAGTAGGATTGATCGATGATGGGATCAAATCGACCACGTAGGCACTCTTCATAGAAAGAGTGGGATTGACCAATGATGGGATCGGATCAACCACTTTGGCATGCTTTGGATGAAGGGTGGGATTGACCAAGGAAGGGACTAGATCAATCACTTTAGCACTCG
>JASDQU010108535.1:77731-88115 GCA_032191745.1 Picea mariana
TGTGTTTATTCCCTGTGTATTGATGCTGAGTGATATGCTCATGAAAGTTTGCTTCCTGGTATATATTTGATTTTATATGCTATGTATGTGATTTCATGGTTTGAGTTTGAAGTCTAGAAGGAAGAAGGAATGAGTTTCAATTGTTTCTCTGTCTGAGAAAGATTCCTACAAGGAGTGCAGTTGAATTGTCCGCAGGGAGTGCATCGACAAGGAGTTCAGAGGGTTGTCTCTAAAAGCTCAGGAGAGGTAGCAGTTGTTCTCATTTCCTCAGAGTGCAGCTAGGCACAGGAGCCATACAAGGAGTGTGCAGGCCAAGGATATTCTCAGGGTTGTGGACCTGAGCCAAGTATCGNGTGTGGAAGCTCATGAGGATAAGGCTTTCAAGCTTGTCGAAGAGAAGCACTGGAAGTTTGTGCCATGGAGTGTTTAAAACAAGTGTTGCACAGTTGCACCATAGGCAGACAAGGTTCTTGCAGAAGAATACTGGGTTCATTTCGTGGAATCATCAAGGGAAAGAGATTGGGGGTTAGAAATTCATGGAGAGAATTAGTGAAATCCCGCTAGTCGTCAGATCTTCCAAAGAAGTAAGGAGGTTACTGCTGCGTCTGGAGTTCAAGCTCAGGAGATCGTGGACTGTAGGATCTTCACAGGAATACCCGTCAGCAGCTGGATTGACCAGGAGTTGCACAAGGTTTAAGCTTCGTGAATGGGAGGAGGAAAGTTCCAACGTGAGGCATGGATATTGGAATTTTGGGATTCAGCAAATCGGAGGTTCTGAGGGCAAAGGATTAGGAAAATCCATGTTGAAAACCCCATAGACAATCAGAACCATCCATCTGTCAGACAAGTGGTAGCAGTTGGGGCCGTCGGCATATCGGAAGTCTGGAGACCAAGGGTTTGAGGCCTGTTGAACTCTAAAACCACGAGAAAACCATAGCCATGGATCTCGAGAGGGACACATGTCACGATCAGCCAACATCAGAGATTGCACAGGTAAGTGTTTTTTTTGGCTTTGAAAATCGGTGAAACCCAAGGGTTGATCTGAACCATTCATCAGTTGTGACGCATGTCAGAAACCCAAAGAGATTCGGGGATCAATGTTTCGGAGGTCCTGAGGATAGGATAATCTTGCATTTCAAAATCGTGAAGTCCGATTTTTTGACAAGAGGAGAGTTCCGTGTGGGACCCTGCTGACGTCATCTTATTATAACAAGACATCGGGAATTTCCACGGGGAAAACCCCGAAGCGACAAGAACCGTCCATCCTTGAGGACATGTGGCCGAGATCGAAGTGATCGGGAAATTAGCATTCGAGAGATCGGGGAAATTGAAGGCCAAAGTGCTTCGACATTTGAAGTCACAAAACTCCGAGGGAGATCTGGAGTCATTGATCTCAGCGACCGATCACCATCGTTGATTGTGGTTACGATGGAATGGCATCCTGGTGACATCGTATCGCGAAATCGCGAGTCAAAACATCGAGAATTTTGTGGGTAAGAGACTTACTACACTTCAACACTCGAAACCCCGAATTCCGATAGGGAGTATGACTGCAGTCATATGAGAGGAGCTCGCATGGACTAAACGCATAGCCCGGAGGCTAAGGCAACAAGGGAGCGTGTCGGGATATCGACGATCAGGAAATCGGGACCCCAAAGGGTGGTGACATCGGGGATTTGAAACCCCCAAAACCCGATTGTGGCTTTCTGTCGTAAATGGAACAGTGATCGGCCTAAAGGTTGTAAGGTGCCGGAAAAGACCTGTGGGCTGAATTTGAAGGAGATTCCAGTGGGAATCGAAAGAGCCATTCTGGCTCGAGGGAGGAAATTGAATGATCCTTAAGACCGGGAGGTCAGGCGCAGGACCTGCTGAGGTAGGTGCCCGGGTGGACGCCACCAAGTGGTATCAGAGCTTAGAAAATCTTCTTTACTTTCTGTAGCAGGAAGAAGGAAGATTCACCATGTCACCGAGAAGAAGATATAGACAATCACCCGATCCAGAGGAGGAAAGGAAGACGTCTAGAGGAAGGGGTAGATAGGTGCAGAACCCATAAGTAGAAAGAGATCTGCATAACATACGCGCCAGACTTGTGGACGTGGAGATAAGACAAAAACGTACAGCTGATGTAGGAGATATCAGTGAGTCCAAAAATGAAGATGATGCTAGACATGAAGAAGAAGAAATCACAGCAGAAGATGTAGCAAATGGGCGCTTACTTAAATATGTTGCAAGAATGGGTGCAAAGGCGAAGATGGACATTCCAGTTTATGAGGGAAATCTGGATGTAGAAGAGCTTCTAGACTGGATTAGAGATCTAGACACATATTTTGACTATGAAGATATCGAAGAAGACAAGAAGGTCAAGCATGTCATCACAAGATTAAAAGGACATGCAGTATTTTGGTGGGATGAACTACAAGCGGATAGGCGTTGCCAAGGCAAGCAGAAAATTAAGAGCTGGGACAGGATGATTGCAAAGATGAAAGCAAAATTCATCCCCAGGGATTACCAAATTACTCTGTTCAGGAGGATGCAGAACCTGAGACAGAAGCTGATGTTAGTAAAGGAATATACTGAGGAATTTTACAGGTTAAATATCAAAGCAGGTCATCATGAAATCAATGATGAAAAGGTAGCTAGGTATATGAATGGCCTGAGATATGAGATTCAATATGAAATGAGTATTTTGACCATCTGAATGGTGGAAGATGCTTATCAGATGGCTCTGAAAGCAGAAGAGAAGCTGAGCCAAAAGCAAAGTCAAAGAGGTCGAGGCAGAAGTCAACCCAGAGGTAAATCTGTTGTCCAGGACAGAAACTAGAAGCCCAAGGAAAACTGGAAGAAACCTCAGACTCGAACTGAGAGAGGTGAAATCTCACAGCAAGGGAAATACGTTGAACAGAGAGGACAACATACTAAGAAAAGAGGAGGGTATGCTGATAATAATACTTTTCCTCATACTAGAGGTAGAGGAAGAGGCAGAGGTGGAGTAATTACATGCTTCACATGTGGAAAGAATGGGCACAAGTCTTATGAGTGTCCTGATAAAAAGAAAGAGGGTGGAGAGACTCACATCGCTGAAGCATAGGGGTGAAATGTTGAGGCGGAGGATGTTGAAGGTGGAAGATCACTGATGATGTGGAAAGTTATTTTGACACCCGAAAGGGAGGTGGAGAGTTCATTCCAAAGGACTAGACTTTTTTGGACTGCTTGCAAAACCAAGGACAGAGTGTGCAAGGTCATTGTGGATAGTGGTAGCACAGATAATCTCATCTCAACTGAGATGGTAGAAAAGTTGGAGCTGGAAACGATTGAACATCCAAGTCCATATAAAGTTTCATGGCTATAAAAGGGACATCAGGTAAATGTCACTAAACAATGTTTAGTTGAGTTTAAGACAGGCGGATATAATGATAAGATACTCTATGATGTTATTCCTATGGATGTTTGTCATTTATTGCTGGGTAGACCATGAAAATATGACAGAAATGTGATTCATGATGGGAGGATGAACACATACACCTTAGAAAAGAATGGGAGGACACACATGTTGCTTCTAATTAAGGATAAGGAGGTGAAGCTGGAAGTGAGCAACACAGTACTTCTCATGAGTGGGAAGGAATTTCTTATAGAGGTTAAGAAGAAGGAGGATCCACAATTCATTTTGTTCAGGAAACTGAAAATTTTTCTGACTAGCACAAGAGTGGATGATTTACCAGCGGAGGTTTAGGAACTGTTGGAAGAGTTCGCTGACATTATAGTGGACGAATTACCTCGTTCATTGCCACCGATCAGAAGTGTGAGTCACCATATTGATCTCATACCAGGAGCTAGTTTTCCAAATAAAGCCGCGTACAAATTGACACCGCAAGAAAATGAAGAGGTTCATAGGCAAGTCCAGGAGTTGTTGGAAAAAGGTTTGGTCAGGGAGAGCTTGAGTCCGTGTGATGTTCCAACAGTACTCAGTCCGAAGAAAGACGGAGGCTAGAGGATGTGTACTGACTCAAGGGCGATAAATAAGATAACCATCAGGTACAGATTTCCATTCCTGAGGATGGATGATCTAATGGATTGCTTGAGTGGAGCAAAGTACTTTTCAAAGGTTGATTTGAAAAGCGGATATCATCAGATTTGCATGAGGGAAGGTGATGAGTGGAAGACATCATTCAAAACAAATGAAGGGTTGTATGAATGGCTTGTTATGTCGTTTGGCTTAACAAATTCACCAAGTACCTTCATGAGGTTGATGAACGAAGTCCTGAAGGAGTTCATCAGAAAATTTGTTATCGTATATCTGGATGATATACTGATTTTCAGTAAAACGGAGGTTGAACATCTGAAGCATTTGGCTACAGTGATGCAGAAATTACAGCAAGAGAAGTTGCTCATAAATATGAAGAAATCCTCATTCATGAAGATAGATCTCATTTATCTGGGATTTGTTATTTCTGCAGATGAGTTGAGGATGGATCCAGATAAGGTGGAGGTAATCAAAAATTGGCCATCACTGAAGAAAGTATTTGAGATGAGGAGTTTTCACGGGTTAGCTAGATTCTACCAGAAGTTCATCAGGAATTTCAGTGGAATTAGTGCAGCAATGATGGATACAGTGAAGAAAAGACATAAATCTTTTCACCGGACAGAAGAAGCTGAGAAGAGTTTTAACCTGTTGAAAAGGAAAATTACGGAACAACCAATTCTGGTGTTGCCTAATTTTCAAAAGAAATTTCAAGTAAAGTGCGATGCAAGTGGATTTGCGATAGGGGCAGTCTTGAGTCAAGAAGACAGGCCAATAGAATACTTCAGCGAGAAGCTAAATGAAGCGAAGTTGAAGTACTCTACTTATGATAAGGAGTTTTATGCTATCATCCAGGCATTGAAAAAATGGAGGCATTATTTGATCCCGAAAGAATTTGTCTTGTATAGTGATAATCATGCACTGCAGTTTGTGACTCAACAGGAAAAGTTGAATTAGAGACATGTAAAATGGGTTGAATATATGAAGAATTTCACATTTGTGATTAAACATATTTCTGGTACTGCTAACAAAGTTGTTGATGCTTTGAGCAGGAAGTGTTTATTGTTGCGGGAGCTCAAAGTCAAGACGTTGGGTTTTGATGATCTCAGGGACATGTACGCAGATGATCCAAATTTTTAAGAGGCGTATGAGGTAGCTGAGAATCCAATTCTCAAAGATAGAAACCCATGGATAGAGTATATGATCTAGGAAGGATTATTGTTCAGAGGTAATCAATTGTGTATTCCAAAATGCTCCATGAGGGAGAATTTGCTGAAGGAAAAACACAGTGGAGGATTGGCAGGGCACTTTGGCCATGACAAGACGTTTGCAAAGCTGAATGAGTCATATTTTTGGTTGAGAATGTGAGCAGAGGTCAAGAGATTCGTGGAACGATGCAGAATTTGCCAGCATTCGAAGGGAAGAAAGTAGAATGCAGGGTTTTATCAACCATTGCCCATACCAGAAAGGTCGTGGGATGAAATTAGCATGGATTTCATATTGGGGTTGCCAAGGATGCAAAGAGGATTTGATTCCATATTTGTGGTGGTGGATAGATTTTCCAAGATGGCACACTTTATCCTATGTCAGAAAACCAGTGACGCGACTCACATCGCGAACCTGTTTTTCAAAGAGGTCATTCGACTTCACGGCTTACCAAGGAGTATAGTTTCGGATAGGGATACGAAGTTCATAGGGAATTTATGGAGAACCTTATGGAAGAAGCTTGGAACTAACTTGTTATTTAGTTCATCTTATCATCCGTAGATGGATGGGCAGACAAAAGTAGTGAACATAAGTCTAGGAGATTTGTTGAGAAGCCTGGTAACAGAACACCACAGCCAGTGGGACAATATATTACCACATGCAGAGTTTGCGTATAATGACTCAGTGAATAGGATTACAAGACAGAGTCCATTTTAGATTGTTTATGGCATACAGCCGAGAGGAATTTCTGAACTAAGGGATTCAGAACAAACTGCGACTAGGAGCGCTAGTGCAGAAGAATTCACTGAGGCGATGAAAGAACTTCATAGCCAGGTGAAGGAACGACTGCTGAAATCAAGCCAAGAATATAAATGCAGAACCAATCAGCATAGAAGACAACTTCAATTTGAGGTCGGTGACTTAATTCTGGCACATTTGAGAAAGGAAAGGTTCCCAAGGGGAACATATAATAAATTGAAAATGAAGAAAATCGGACCATGTAGGGTCTTGAAGAAAATTGGAGAAAATGCTTATGAGATTGAATTATTTGATGGGATCAGAATTTCTCCAATATTCAATGTCTCGGATTTATACCCATACAAAGCTGAGGAAGCAGGAACAAATGATGAACAGTTAGACGTTCAGTGGCAAAAGCAGATGCCAGTTACAGATAAGCCACAAATGGAGTGGATATTGGATAAACGAGTGGGTAAGAAGACCAGAAGGAAAGAATACTTTGAATATTTGGTCAAGTGTAAAGGCCATCTAGTTGAATATGTCAGTTGGGAGAATGAAGCTAAGATTCAGAAGCATGGATAGACCGTGCAAGAGCTCATGGATAGGAGCCCATGAAGATTTTCAAGCGAAGGAGTATGATGCAGGAGCATCGCCCACATCAAGCGAGCGTGGGGGCAAGCGCCACACATTTTGAGCATATGTTAAATTGTTTAAAAAATTTTGAAGAGTGGATGCGCCAAACTTAAATGTGATAGTTAAGGAGAGGCGTACTTATGCATTGTATAGGTCCTTGAGTGATCCGCTCTCATCCATAGTAGGTAGGAGGAATTTATGTAAGTAGGTAGAATTGAATATGAAGGAGTGGAGGGAAAATGGATATAGACACCCTCATTGTGTGTTGTAACATAGTTAGAAGAATTGGAGCATAGAAGAGAAGTAGAGAGATGTGTAGAAACACCCATGTATTGATATTTGGATTAATAGAAAGAGGTTGATTCAAATTCATGGTTTTGTGTTTATTCCCTGTGTATTGATGTTGAGTGATATGCTCATGAAAGTTTTCTTCCTAGTATATATTTACTTTTATATGTTGTGTATGTGATTTCATGGTTTGAGTTTGAAGTCTGGAAGGAAGAAGGAATGAGTTTCAATTGTTTCTCTGTCTGAGCAAGATTTCTACAAGAGCAGTTGGGAGTGCGTCGACAAGGAGTTCAAAGGGTTGTCTCTGAAAGCTCAGGAGAGGTAGTGGTTGTTCTCATTTCCTCATAGTGTAGCTAGGCACAGGAGGCATGCAAGGAGTGTCCAGGCCAAGGAGAGTCTCAGGGTTGAAAACCTGAGCCAAGTATCGAAGGACTACTGCTACAGGCGTGCACAGATTCAAAGTCGTTGACATTGGAAGCTGTCTGAAGGTTGCGTAAGGATTGCGCACAAGAATCTTCTTGAAGACTTAGAGTTGTGTGGAAGCTCAGGAGGGATAAGGCTTTCAAGCTCGTCGAAGAGAAGCACCGGAAGTTTGTGTCGTCGAGTGTTTAAAACAGGCGTTGCACAGTTGCACCGCTGTTACACATCGAAATTACTCACTTTGATAGTGTCGCAAGTGTCGTCATTACAAAGGTTGCAAGTGTCACCTGTTGCTCACAAGTGTCGCAAGAAAGCATACTACCATGATGCCTATGTTGTGCCTATAACAACATGAGAAGGACACTTGAAACACCTCACACATTTGATTTGGAAGAGGAGAAATGAGTCAGCAGGCTCATGAACCTTTTTCCATCTAAAAGTACCTCAAAAACTGAGTTTTTGGAGGGAAGCACTCCCCCTTACACTATCTTGAAGTGCCAGTGCTTCCCCTTACACTGTAAGGGAGCGTTATAAAGCTCCCCTGGCCCTTTTGAGGGAGCGCTATAGATTTTGAGAGCGTTGGTGCCCCCCTAAAGCCTACAAGGGAGCGTTAAAGCACTCTGATGCCCCTTTTGAGGGAGCGCTACCTATTCTGGGCAGTTGTTAAGCTGTTGAGATGAATGGGGGAAGCATCTTTTCATTCTTGGAAGGCTGTTGGATTCGAATCCCTAGTCCAACCATGATCCTAGGGCAGATCCTCAACTACAGGAGGAAAATCCTCAACTTCCCCAAGGATATCTCAAGTGGTTAAAGCCTCTCCAAGGCTATATAAGCAAGCTTTATAATGGTGAAAGAGGACTGGAAAAAGGAGAATCACACCAAACTTATGATCTCATAAGTGGTGCGCGGGAAGAATTGCTAGCATGAAACCTATGATCTCATAGGAAACACACAGTTAGCCAAAGGAGAGTGATCAGTGAAGCTGTTGCCATCCAGGTTGTGGATCTTTGAGCAAGGGTTAGACGAAGGGGACTTGACGAAGTTGTCGCATTCGCATCTACGATTGTAAGTACTGTTGTCGTTATTCTCATTAATATGACATTCTTGGCCTGTTTCTTTCTAGTTTGTGTCTAATGTTACATGAACTTATCATCGATATATAGATCTGTTTTCAAGCTAATATCAATAGAGTAGGAAGTGGTTGTATCTTGTTTGTTTACAAAACTCAGCGAGGAGCAAAGGATTGGAGCGCAACTCGGAGCGTGCAGGGAAAAATGTCGATAAAAAGGTACTTTTGTTTTCCTTCCTTCTCATGTGTTANTCTTAGAGTTAAGGTCAAGCTCTTTGAGGCAATCTACCTGTCCACAGGGAGATTTTCCTACAACAACTGCAGGTGGACAAGGTTCTCGCAGAAGAATACTGGGTTCATTTTGTGGAATCATCAAGGGAAAGAGATCGGCGATAAGAAATTCGTGGAGAGAATTAGAGAAATCCCGCTAGTTGTCAGATCTGCCAAAGAAGTGAGGATGTTACAACTGTGTCTGGAGTTTAAGCTCAGGAGATCATGGACCGTAGGATATTCACAGGAATACCCATCAGCCGCTGGATTGACCAGGAATTGCATGAGGTTTAATCTTCGTGAATGGGAGGAGGAAAGTTTCAACGAGAGGCATGGCTATCGGAATTTCAGGATTCGGCAAATCGGAGGTTCTGAGGGAAAAGGATCGGGAAAATCCATGTTGAAAACCCCGTAGATGATCGGAACCATCCATTTGTCAGACAGGTGGTAGCAGTTGGGGCCGTCGGCATATCGGAAGTCTTGAGATCAAGGGTTCAAGGCCTGTTGCACTCTGAAACTGTGAGAAAACCACAGCCGTGGATCTCGGGAGGGACACGTGTCGCGATCATCCAACATCAGAGATCCGGACACCAGAGATTGCGTAGGTAAGTGTTTTTTTTGTCTTTGAAAATCGATGAAACCCAAGGGTTGATCTGAATCGTTCATTGGTTGGGACACGTGTCAGAAACCCGAAGAGAGTCGGGGATCGATGTTTCAGAGGTCCTGAGGACAGGATAATATTGCATTTCAAAATCGCGAAGTCTGATTTTCTGACAAGAGGAGAGTTCTGTGTGGGACCCTACTGACGTCATCTTATTATAACAAGACATTGGGAATTTCCACGGGGAAAACCCTGAAGCAGCAAGGATCGTCCATCCTTGAGGAAGCATGGGCGAGATCGAAGTGATCGGGAAATCATCATTCGAGAGATCAGGGAAATCGAAGGCCAAAGTGCTTCAACATTTGAAGTCACGAAACTCCGAGGGAGATTTGGAGTCATTGATCTCAGTGACCGATCACCGTCGTTGATTGTGGTTACGGAGGAAGGGTGTCCTGGTGATGTCATATCATGAAATCATGAGTCGAAACATCAGGAATTCCATGGGTAAGAGATTTACTACACTTCAACACTTGAAACCCCGAATCCCGATAAGGAGTATGACTGTGGTCATATGAGAGGAGGTCGCATGGACTAAATGCATAGCCCGGAGGCTAAGGAAACAAGGGAGCGCATCGAGATATCGGTGATTGGGAAATCGAGACCCCAAAGGGTGGTGACATTGGGGATTTGAAACCCCCGAAACCCGATTGTGGCTTTCTGTCGTAAACAGAACAGTGACCGGCCTAAAGGTTGTAAGGTGCCGGAAAAGATCTGTGGGTTGAATTCGAAGGAGATTCCAGTGGGAATCGAAAGAGCCATTCCGGCTCGAGGGAGGAAATTGAACGATCCTTAAGACTGGGAGGTCAGGCGTGGGACTTGCTGAGGTAGGTGCTCGGGTGGACGCCACTACAAACAAACAAAACCTTCTCACAATGAGCACACTAGTTGGTGATGAAATCCAATGTCACAGGAACAATGTAAGAAGGGGCTAAGATAGAGCGGGTGGAAAAGTTATGTTGATGACCTGCTTAATGAACTTACACCCTGGTGCAAGCTCCCACACATAATCGTGGGTATACCCTCCAAGGAGCCTGAGTGAGTTTGGCCAACGTCGATTCCAGGTATCGTGAAGACTTGCCCC